>JARHVA010003726.1:665000-772500 GCA_037957365.1 Torreya grandis | reverse complement strand
AATTTCCTTTCATTTATATGCCTTGGTTGATATTGGTAAGAGTTCCATATTTGGGGAATTAGGATCCTTTTGCACTCTAAGTTTGTAATGCTTTCTTCTTGATGGCTTAATTTTACTTGGTAAAGGTAGAAGATAATCATTACCCTTACTAAGGGAGATATTATTTGGAAATGTTGGAATAAGAGGGGTTTTGATCAATGAACTTGAATTTACACCCATTTTATGACTTATTTGCAAATCATCCATGATTTACTTATGGATTTGGAAAAAACTAACATGATAAAATGAAGGCACACTTTTTCCATGTGAAACTAATTTTGGCATAGAATGTAAAGGCAGAGTATTTTGATCTTCCTTAATATGGAGAAACTCATTTATTGAAATGGTTAGAAAATGGCCCTAATTATAGGGATAATATCTACCACTATTCAAATCTTTGATATTATATGCTTCAGCACTTGGAGGAATGCAAGAGTAATCAATTTTGAATCCTTCCTTGAGAGAGAGTTGAAGAGTTTAATAATAATAGTCATTAAAATAGTTGATGTCATTCATGATGAGAGAGATATAGAACACAAAGATCAGGACAAGGAAGGAAATAAGCATATAAAAGAGAATGCTTATGTAACAATGGTACTCAAAGGTCTAGTTTACCAAATGTTTAATCCTAAATTGGATATGGATCCTACTATGGGTAGATAGGGTTAAGAATATAGAAATGAATAATCAAAAGGGTGATAAATAGATCTATAGCAACCAATTAATTAAAAAACTCAGATAAAATATATACTAAATTTATTATGCTAAGATATGTTAAAAATGGAAAGTATAGTTATGCTAGATATTGCACTAATAATGAAAAAAAGATACTTAGCTAGTTATGATGCTAATATAGATCTAGATATGGAATAGGTAGGAATCATACTAGAAAAAAAGTCTCTAAATTATGGATTAAGTTCATCTATATCTATGGGCAATTGCATTAGCCTAGGATGATTATGTTGATGCTAGTGCTTGGATTAGATGCAAGTTCCTAGTATGGAATAACTATTGAGAAAGAGTGTGACCACATAAATACTTTTGAGTTTATCATTGCCTTGACTATGGTGCATTTAAAACTAGGTCATAGATTGTCACTCCTTATCAAATGGTCACACCCTAGTTCTTCATCTTCATATCATCTATGGGAAAATGGGTTAGTGGGTACATAGTGTCAAGGTACCCCAAATACCCCTATATAAATCATTTTTGCCTACATAGATAATACTTTGAAGAGGGCCTCATATTTATGTGTTTTTCTCATACATGTTTGCTTATGTGTAAATCATGCAATATGTGATAATTAATTACAATAGTGACCTAAACTATAACTTGGCAAACATAAATCTTGGGTAGCTCCTTAAATATTTCAAACCTAGGTATATACATGGATTTGAGGGATAATTTCATTGATATTCACCCCCAATGCATATGCATTATGGACATAACACATGTTTTATTTGAAATCAATCTCAAAATTCCTATGCCATAATGTCCATTTATTATGGAAACATAATGTGTATCTGTTCTTAGCACTAAGTTTAGTGCCAATAATGTGTACACATTATTTTCAGTAAGTGCTAAAAATGTGTGCACATTATACAAACCACAAAAAATCAAAAATCCCACCATGGAAACACTCATTTTATTCTTATTTTCTCTTTGTTTATCTTTTATATATCATGATTGCATTCTAATTGGAAGATTTCAAAAACATACTTAGATCACCCAATACCTCATTGAATTTGAAATACTTTTATAGAGTGGAGGTAAGTTATAAGAAACTAAACCTATTAACCCTAAATTTTGGCAAATTATTATTTTCAATGTTTAATTTCTAAATCCTATTATTTTTTAACATCTCATTCCATTATAAGAGACCAACATGATAACCATCTTCCTAACCCTTATAACCCTCATATACCTCTTAGATTTGCACAAGATCCCATAGGTATTTAGGATGATCTAATTTCACACATAAAGGAAAACAAAATAGAAAATGAATAAATAATTAAGAGAATTAGGGACCCCACATGGACCAACACCCACTACAACTATTTGGCTAATGCCTTAGAGTCGGTATTATGTCAAGTTGACTTGATAAAAAGTCAAATTGACAAATGGGTATCATATAGGTATATATGAATGGGTTAATATGCTAAAAAATTATCATCACTTGAGGTGAAGGATAAAAAAATATCAAAAGACAAAATTTGGGCCTTACTCATCGACCTAAAAACCAATGCACTTCTTCCAATAACCATTAAATGTTTTTAATCCATTGATGCTAGCACAATTTGATTAGAAATAAATTTAGAACCAACGGTAGATGGTGTTTGATTACTCACTATGTAACAAGAGGCCCTAATCTATTTTTTCAGGAAACTCTACTATGAGTTTTTCCTAAATGAGATTCCTAACTATTTTGAATTTGATGAGTTTTAGGGATGAGGGAAAGGCTCTACACAAGATTGACCAGGTGCATGTCATGCACCTAATTGACTTACAAGGATCCCTACCCAAAAGCCACTTCAACATAATATCCCCTCTATGGTGAATGAGGTCATGTAAATTGACACTTTAGCTTAATTTAGTATGCTTAATGATACACTCATTCAACATATGATGTTATGGTGTTATATGTATTGGATCTTTAGATGATCATGGTGGTGATTCTGAGGTCCTAAATTAGATACTCATGAGTAATGAGTTTTTGGCACATATATTTGGTGTGTGCACATCAATCACTACACACATGTAGGTATCTTCTATATAAATTTCATGTTAAATTTAAGTTATATTTGTATTTAAAAATTAACAGTTAATTTACACATAAATTGAATAATATATGTAATTTGTATGTTATAGGAAGAGATGGTGCCTACATATTCATTTATAGAACCAACTTGTGGGCCATCCACTACTTATGCTATCGATGTTACTATGACACTATTTATATATAAAGGTAAAATTTTGAGTTAATACTATAATCTATGTACATGTTTTTATTTATATAGATATATGATCTTGACTAAAAATCATATATGTTCAGATTACAATTTGAATGACAAAGATGTGAATACAAATTATATGTGTGAGTTGTGTTGAAAGATATAGAGAGAAAATATATAACCTAATAATGATCAACCTTATAGATTGTCTCCTTTAATGTATAATGATGTCTTTATAATATTTTTACAAAATATATTCTTCCTCATATTTAATCCAATAATATTATTGGTGTTATTTAACCTTCCCAAACTTATTTTAATGCTTCACATTTTGATTGATTATCATATAATCTTCATATCATTTCTTAAGTACTCAATATTTTCATTGCTAACTATAGTACCATCACTTGTCTTCCAAATCCTCAAGTTTGTTCCCTTGTGTGAATCATGCATGATATGAAATAGCTTAAATCCTCTAGAAAACTAAATGAGATTATTTTTTAGATGATGATGATAGTATACACTCCTTTATCTCTATGATTAAGGAAAAACATAGGTGTTGTTATTGTAATGTCATTTGCACATGCACTCACCAACATACATGTAAACTTGTAATTTTTTTAATTTGATTAGGTAAATGCTTTTGAAAACTAGAGATATGATCCAAACAAGTGAAGTTTTTGATAATTAGACCCACAACTAGGAGGGTTTAAAGGATCCGACAACATTTATAGGGTATAACAAGAGGGTTTTAAGACTCCCATGACCATAAAAATCATAGTTAGAGGGTTTATAGGATCCAACAACCTTGGCATATCATAAAAAAGAGTATTTTAAGGGTCCCATAACCATTACACCTAGAGGTTTTGGAGGTTCTCAAGACCTTTGTACAAATAAAGATATTAATTCATAATTGAACTGGAAGAATGAACATCCTTCATCGAAACTTCCTCCATTACAAAACATGAGCTTGTTAGAAATATAAGGTCTTCGATGAGTCTTCTACCTCATTAGAATTTTGCACATCCATAACACATCTGAAGCACAATAAGTGGGCTTATCCTCCCACTAATCTCAATAATATCTAAGACACAATAAGGAACTATCTAAACCATCCTTAGAAAATTAGTTGTATCTTGAAATAAAATTAGATTTTTTAGCCAAACATGAATGATATCCTTAAATTCTTAGGCAAACCCCATAACCTAGAATATACAAGAGTGGAATCCTCTATCATCCACTTTAATGAGATAATTTTTTATTTTGTTTCCTATATTTACCACAATCAAAACTAATCAAGACTAGCTACAGTCCCTCATAGGTCTAGTCTTCAGTAAGATTTTTGTCCATCCTTTGAAGGCCTTATTTGGGTGAAATCCTCTATCACCCACTCTATTAATATAATTTTTGGTTTGGTTTCATCTATCCACCACACTCAAAACTAGCCAAGATTTCATGCAATCCTCTATAAGTCTGATCTTTAGCAAGGTTTTTGCACTTACTTTGCATGCCCTTGTGGAGACTCCTTTATCCTCCTCATTTACCAGGGATCTAGATACATATCAGACCTTCTGGTTGATACATTTGTAATTTCAATTGTAAAAATATATTTATTTTAATAATTTTACTATATACTTGAGCAAATATAACTTATGTGAATGTATTGTGTATGCATGGTTTTTGTATGACATATGATAGTCCTATTAAAATGATTAATAGGGAATATCTTTTCATTTCTTCCCCATTTCACACTCCTATTTTTTAATGTGGCCTTAGTGTAAAATGGGTTGGTGAGAAAATGGTGTTGGTCTAACCTACAATGACCTTGTTATTAAAAGGGTGATACCTACATATCCAATACTCTTGAAGAGGGCCTCAGACTCATGTAGTTATCCCCTACATGTTAGCTTATGTGTGAATCATGTAATATATAAAATAAGTACAATAGTGAATTATCTTATAACTTGGAAAATAAGAACTTATGAATTCTAATTTAGTAATTTATACTTGTATATGTGATGTACCTATTACTTGCATCGAAATAAAGAAGCTTTTATCAATTGAGTGCTTGATATAGTTTTTTTTGATAAGTGCCTTGGGCTCTTTGGTCTTTTCTAGGTGAAGAATGAATGAGCATTGATATTATATTTTTACCAATATTATCTAGAGATAACTCACATTAAATCACTTAGGTTGACCATTGTAATATGTTTCATTTCAAAATTGGATGACTTTAGGGCATTGAACACTTGTATCATGGAATGACAGTAATGTTAATGTTACTATCTATCCCAGATGTTAGTGTCCAAAGAGTAGAAAAATGGTTATAATATTAAAACTTATAGAGGTGTAATATAAGTATATTTAAGCATTTTGGGAAATATATAATTTTTATGTCATCAATATAAGGCTAGTCAGACTAAGAGATATTCTACGGGGGAACATGATAGAGAAGATGTGAGTCTTATAGAAGCAAGGCATGTGTATAACTAATAAGAATAGATAAGGTTTGAGTTTTCCAAGTTTAAAATACTGAGGTGCTACATAATCACAAAATGTCATCTACATTTTCCCTCCTTTTATCTAGTAATTAAATTTCTAGTTTAAGGGAAATGAATAAGTACTTGGGTGTGTAAACACACCTTATCTTTACTTGAGTTGAATTTGAGTGCTTTGTTGGAGTTAAATTTGAGTGATTTTTTGGTGATTGAAATACAACCAAAATCATGTTATAGTGTAAAATCAATTCATATAATCTTGGTTAAAATTACTTAAAATAAATTGAAATTGAAAGAGCAAGGTTTAGGTGTACACTTATGTGTTGTTGTAACTACCTTGTCTATTGACAATTTGTTTTTAAAAAATATGTATCATTTTAAGGCTCTAAGATTGATATTAGGATAAATATATATAAATATTTAAAATGCATATATCCAAGGATATATAATGGGTAACATGGTTGAGCTAATCTCAACTACCAGGTGGCAACTCACTTTTACTCCAAAGTTTGGGACATATACCTTCCAATATATATATATATATATATATATATATATATATATATATATATATATATATATATATATATATATTTGAAGTATATATTTGCAACTTTGGAGTAAAAGTGAGTTGCCACCTGGTAGTTGAGATTAGCTCAACCATGTTACCCAATGATACTTATAACTTGGTAAGGCTATATGATCAAGTCCAAACTAAAAACTTGGTAAGATTAAGTGATTTAATCACTTAAACCATACAAAAAGGTGAACTAACTAATATAGTATATTATCTCACTAAAGTTTATAAAAGTCTATGGGGCATCGATACATGCAATAATTTTAGAATCTGAAATTGATTTATGTTTTGAAATATTAGGCACATGTTGCATAGCATATACACCTTAGATATGTCTCATGCTAATATTATGCATAATAATGGTAGTGTGTATATAATTTTTCCATAATTATTAATATAAATTATATAATTGTGTGTTTTCACAAATTTGGATAACTATGTAAGTGTAGATTACATGCTTCTAAAGTATTCCCCTACTACATATGGAGAAATATGAAACTAATATCAGTACCAATGTGGAGGACATGTTTCCAAAACATTCCTCCACTATAAAATGGAGATGTTGAACACTGAATAGGTGTGGATAACATGCTTCCAAAGCATGTCCCCACTAAATTTATAAATTGTTATAAGTACCATACTGAATGAATATGGATAACATGCTTCTAAAGCATGCCCCCATTATAAACTAAAAACTTGAATGTGTGGAATCTATGTATATATGACATGCCCCCACTAAATATACAAATTGGTATAAGTATCATAATACTAAATGAATGTGGAAAACATGCTTCCAAAGCATGCCACCATTGTAATATAAAAATTTTGAATGTGTAAAAGCCAGGTCCATACTACATACCCCCACTAAACCTAAGAATTATGTAAAGTGTGGAGAACGTGCTTCAAAATAATTCCCCCAATAATATGCCACCCCACCTTTGAGGTGATGGAAAAATAGAACCTATAATTTATCTCACATCAAAAGGGTAAGACAACCATAAAATCTATGAATGTAACCATGTAAGATATAGAAGGGAATATGTCTAGGTAAATTTATCATACAAGTGCATAGAACAAATGTGATCACATTTATACCTAATATACATGATAAATATCATGGAGATGTCTAAATTTTAATAGTATAATCACAACAAGTAAACAATCACACACACAAGAACACTTGAAAGTAATTCAAAAGGCAATGTTTTAGGGAAACCACAAATAAGGGGCATGTTTAAATGCCATAAAATCAAATGGAAATGACTTAGTCAAATGTCTAAAAATTAATTAATGACATATTAAAATGTCCATACAATAAGTAGTGACATATTGAAATGTCCAAGAAGGCAAACATAGGCACAAGGGCTAAACACAATAGAGCATGTTCAAATCCTTGAACGAACAAGATAATAGCAAGGCAAAACACTCAAGGAAGTGTGTAAAGGAAAATTATAAGCAACCAAAATAAATATGTCACAATGCCCATGGATCAAATGTGTTAGTAAAAAATTTCAAGTACATATCATATCAAGTACCATGTGGTAGATATAATCATGGTTAATAATCATGTATAAGTACATATGTAAGCTCAAAAATGATAATTTAGAGTGATCATCGAATCGTATAACCTATGTATTAATATCATAGAAAATAGATGACCCTAACATCCTAGTTATGTGATTAGAAGGAAAACCTAACACTCTAAGTGTATTAGGTATATATGTATACCTATATATGTGTATGTAGGAGTAAATGATATTATATCCCTCAACATGAAAATAACACATAGATGCCAAGGAGCCAATAGAACATGTAGATGATAAAAATGTTTTCATATTTTTGCATGTTTTTATGTTTTGTATTTTTTTAATTTTTAATTATTTAAGATTTATAATCAAGAAATTCCTCATCATCAAAATGTGTGGGACCATTTCTCAAATTTTTCAAGTGTTGTTTATAATAATGGATTACCTCTTCTTTAATATACATATCTGATGGATTCCCTAAAGATAATGGTTTTTGGAAATAATCATATCCATCATGAGGAATACAAATATTTGTGTCCATGTCAATAAAGGTAATACACATATTTGTAGTATCTAACTAGGCTTGTCATTCAACTAGCCAATCTTATCAAAGCTTTAATTTAAAGTGTATGCCATGTTCTAGTATCCATATGGTTGATGTCTCACACATATACCACAAGGAATAGGTAATAAAATGTATCCATGGGATTCTAGCATCAATGGATATTATATGAGCTCATTTTTAGTATGTCCTAAATGTTCAAGGAATGTAGGTCCACAAGTTGTATCCCATTTCTTTGTATCAAACTAGAGATGGCATAAAAATACCTCATCAATATTAGTAGTAATAATCAACTCTTCATTATTTTATTTTTTTAAAGATAGTTCTCATTCAAAATATAGGAATGATTTTACCTTTTGGTAGGTTTTGAAGCTTTTAGATAATACTTCACATTGTTCACATGGTATATATGTATTTAACCTTTGTAATTTTATCTCAATGTTTTTAATTAAGAGGGGTGAATTTAGTAACAAACATTTACATGCTCATTTACTATGGTTGTGTTCCCCTTATCTAGATTCACTTTTGTTTCTTCTACAAGTATATTTATATTATATATACTAGGACATATGGGTTCAAACAAGTTGTGCAAAAGGTGATCGATGTTATGATCCTAATGTGTAGATTTCACTAACACCTCAAGGTTTTAGTGTAATAGTTTGTTACATTTGGTATCAGATCCTCCATGTAGATTCAATTCAAATAATGGGTAGCTAATATATCATTTTAGTGTTCATTTGGGGCTCATACATGTGGGGGATCTTAGTGTATGGGTGAAAATCCATCCTAGAGTTTGGGCTTCAAAAGTATGGTGGGATGTTATGATCCTAATATGCAGATTTTACTAACACCTTAAGGTTTTAGTGTAATGGTTTGTTATAATAAAGTGGATAAATTTTTACTAAATGAATTTTCTCATCTGTCATATCATGATAAGTATCATCATCACTATCATATTAATTAGAAACATGCCCATAATTTTGCTAATTATTAACCAATAAAAGAAGCTCAAATGAAGGAGGTTATTGTGATTTCAATGGATCATTTGGTAATGGTTTTTACTTTTTATGTACATATATGTACACCTCCATATATGGTACATTATTTGCATTTGGAGATGGAGGATCCTTTTTACTTTACTCACATATTTCAAAATCATTTATGTGTTCAATAGGAATGCATTTTTTAGGTGGTACCATTGTAGGATTGCCTTCAATTTTGGATTGTATTATTTTTAAAAGTTTGAAAGGTTCATCATCAATAGGTTTCATTAATAAAGTCCCATAATTTATTAATTTTAAACATATGTGAACTATATATGGGATATCTTCCATAGAATTTATCCAATATCTACCCAAAATTACATTATAATGCAATGATTAAGACACTAACTAAAAAGTAGCTAAAATAGTTTTTGGTCTTAATGCCACATCCAATGTAATTTGACCAATTGGAGGATGAATTGAATTATTGAACCCTTGGATAAGTATAATCAATTTTTGAATCATATTAGTGTTGGTGGTTAAAAAAAGGATACTAAAAATGTTTAGACTTGATCCATTATCAATTAGTACCCTTTTGATGCCCTTATTTATATTGTCACTTGTATGAATAAAGGTAAATCTTGATCAATAATATCTTTGAATAGTAAGTCATTAGGATAAAAGGTAACAATTGTGGCATTCTTCTTGAGATATTTCATTATATCTACAAAATAATCAAGCTCAATATCATTTGTAACTAGAGTTTCACACAATGTCTCATAAAAGATATCCTTGTAAACATTAGATCATTTTAGGAGCTCAAATATTGATATTTTAACATGTGTATTACTCAATGGATCAAAAATGTCATATCCATTATAATTTATCACAATTTTAGGGTTAGGAGGAACATACTATATATTAATAGGTGGTGGTGTAGGTTAAGCTACCTTAACTCTTTGAGTAGTAATAGCATAGACCATAGGATCCAATATAAGCCATGGGAGAATAATGGGTAAAAGTTGGTAACGATCACTCAAATAATGCTTAGGTATAAAAAATGGCTAAGATCATGCATGTTGGAATATAGATACCAAATTTATAATATTGTATGATGAATTTTGAAGAGATATGAAGTGTTATTTTTGTTTTAATAGTCTCATTATGTACATGAATTTGCTTTAAAAAATTTAAAATAAAATTAATGTACAAAACCATATAAAATATAAGGTGTTTACTATGAAATAATTTATAGAGATTTACATGGAAAACATGATTGCAATATTTTATCATTAGGGGATCAACAATAGGAAAATAAATCAAAAAACCCTAGTTGGCCTAGGGTTTGATGTTCAAAGGTCGAGGTAACCAAATTTTTAACCCTAAATTGGATTTTAGAATATTACTTGGGTAAATATGATTAAGGATATAGAAATTATAGGGAATAAGGGTGAATATTAGATCTACAATAGGCTAATTAATGTGATAAATAGATGTACCATGTATTTAATTTATTAAAATAAGATAAGTTATAAATTGAAAGTACAACTAAAATAGATATAGAAATGATACAAAATTGATGTACTTAACTAGTTCTGATGCTAACAAAGTGCTGATCTAAAATAGGTTGAAAGCAGGTGGTAAGATAGTTCTAGAATAGTCAATAGATTTTATATCAAGTATTTATAGCTCTCTAGATAGTTATGTCAACCCAGGATAGTTATATTGATGCTATTATTTGGGTTCAACACATATTATCTGAAATAGGATGTGCCCACTTGGATGATTTTTGGTTGGGTTTCACATTTTCTCTAGTGCATTCATATATGGGTCATGGACTATCATTCATAGTGAAATGGTAAAACCCTATCTTTCCATCTACAATGTCATCTTGGGTTTTAAATAAGTTAGTGCAAACATCGTGTTGAGTTTACTTAAAATAACCCCACTATCAAAGGGCATTGCCTACATAGTTGATAATCTAAAAGATGGTCTCAACTCATGTAGTTCTCCCCTACGTGTTGTCTTATGTGATAATCATTTAATGTGTAAATAAAGTACAACATTGACCTAGCTTATAACTTGGAAAATATGACATTATGACTAATCTTTTAGTAATTCAGACCTATATATGGTGTCCCTATGACTAGTGTGGAAATAGGGAAGCTTTGATCAATTAAGTGCTTGATGGAGTGATTTTTGATAAGTACCTTGGTCTTTTTTTATTTTATAGGTGAGGAATTAATGAGGGTTGATATTATATTTATATCAATTCTATCAAGAGATAACTCACATTAAAGCACTTAGGCTAACCATTATAATACTTTTCATTTACAAATTAGATGACTTTAGGGCATTAGACACTTGCATCAGGGTAAGATAGTAACATTGAAACTACTATCTCTCCTAGATATTAGTGTCCAAGGAGTATCAGAATAAGTGCAAGATCAAAACTTGGAGAGGTGTAAAGTAAATTTTAAGCATTTTGGGTAAGATAGGATGTTTGTGTCATCAATATAAGGTTGGTCAAACTAAAAGATGGACCAATGGGCATAAGATAGAGTAGATATGAACTAAGATATGGGCCAAGGGGCACAAGATAGAGTATATGTGAGGCTTATGGAAGAAATTCATGTGTATAGCTAAAAGTAACCACCAAGGTTTGAGTTTTTTAATTGTACAAGACCAAAGTGTTATATAATCATAAAAAATTATCTACATGACATATGTATTTTTGGAATTTTATACATATAATACATTCACTCAACATTCTATTATTTTATATAATCTTTCTCATAAAATTTATCTCACATTGTTATTTAAAAAATAATTTTGATGGTTGTATGGCCATGTTTAGATATGATCATCTTTAATATTTCCTTCATGTAATTTATTAATATTAAATTATGATCTTTCAATATATGTTAAAATTAAAAATGTATGGAATAAAAGAGTATAATTTTTGACATAGAGTCATGTATTGCTATGAATTACCTATCATGATTGTGTTATACCATTTATCACTACTCTAATGTAGATACCCTTGTTACACCAGTTTAATATCATTTAGGACTTGATATTCATGTTTTGTAAATTTATTGAATTTATATACATACCACTTTTATATTATAAGTACTTGATTGAAATAGACAATGAAATACTCATCTATTGCATACCTTCTTCATAATCCCTTATACATATTACTTGTGCATATATGATTAAGTGGTTATGTTATAGCTCATCCTTTGTGATATTTTATCTTTGAATATGATTTACATTATTATTTGGAGACTCTTATTTGTCCCTTTGAAGTAGTTAAATATTTTAATTATCATGTCTCTGAAGGCCTTGGAATATTTTGGTGATTATATCTCTTTTTTAATTCTCCCTCTCTATTACACTTAACTTGGTCATTTCATGTTTCTCTATCACTTGAGATAACTATTTATTCACCATTTGATAAATCTCCATACTCATCTTCTCTTGATTTAATTTCAAGTTCAAAATATTTATCCTATACATTATAGATGAACATGTCATTTTGATTCAAAATCATCTCAATTATTACATTTGATTATTTATTATCATTCATTGTATTTGGCTTCTTTATGTTACCTATTGTAGAGGTTACTACTTTCATGAAAGTTTCCTTATTTAAAGGTTTAAAAAATGGGTTCAAATATCATCAATAATTTTCATATAATAAAAACCAATATAATTTGGGTTATTATCATTGAGTATTTGGAAGAAAATAATGAGATAGAGAGGATTATCTTTATCACATGATTCAAAAAATTGAAAAAAAAAGAGTTAATTCAGTTTCCATCAAGATTAAAATTCAAATATACCATTTTTTCATATGTATATGCAAGTTAAAAAATGATATATTTATGCACCTATGTGTATAGTGTGTTTCTCTCTGATCATGGTTTTAATAATTTAAATATATTAAAATCATGATCACACACACAAAAAACCACATACATATACCTAAGATATAAAAAATCTTATGTATATATAGATAAAGTCACACTTTATATAGATATTAATAGAACATATTCAATAAGTTAGATTTTTTACCCTTAAATATGAAACAAGAGAGCAATCATAATCATATATGGCATAAAAACTAGTGTAACTACCATAGAATTTTGGGGCATTAAAAAACCAATTTAGTTTCAATATATATTTATTGACCTCTATTAATGTAACCATTAGACAAGGTGGTTGAGATCCTAATGAAACTAATCATTTCATGTATATCTCAATGCTTACTAGATTCATGGTCACAACAATCGTGTCTATCTCTAACTCTACCACATAGGACATGTTGTCACTTTTAGCATCATTAAAGCTATAGTTGGATAAATCCACATTCAATTATTTGTGGCTCAAAAATTGGAATTCAAACATGTTCAACATGGTTTATAGCATCTAATACCATGTTTTTGGCCTCTGATCATTCCTAGTCAATAGACCCACCACTCATTCCAACCTCTAGAATGCCCTTCCCAAAATAAGAAAAATGCATTTTTTAAGCCTAACTTCAAACGTGCATAAAATTGAAATAACAAGTCCTTAGAATGAACTAAAATAACCTTAATGCGGATGTATAATCCCTATAGCCAAATCACATTGATGTAACCTTTGATACTAATCCATGTTAGAATTTGTAGTGATGGGTCATAAAATGTAACTTTTTGCCAATGAAGAGATAAGTGTTTGTCCTTCAATTAGAATTTACACCTCTTGGACCACTAGGTGAAAATTCATCACTTAGATCACATATAGATACTAAAATTACATGTGTTACCATGGCCATGATGTATAAATCCACCCATATGTGTGTTTTCACTATTGTTCATGAGTGTGGAAACACTGACAATAAATGTTTTCAAAGTTAAAGATATAGTTGGAGAACTTCACTTTCAATGATTAATGAATTAAAATAGGTGCTACAAACATGTTTGGGGTGGTATATAATTTATATTACCATGTTATTGTCCTTTTATCATGTCTAGTTGTGATACCCACCACCCATTCTAGCCTCAAAAATGCTCTTCCCAATATAATAAAAATGTATTTTTTAAAATTAACTTCAAGCATGCATAAAATGTAAATCATAAGTAATTGGAATAAACCAAAATAGACCTTGAATGTATGTATAATAACTATAATATCATAATACATTATTTAAATTTAACCTTCAATACTAATCATTGGCACAAGTTGCATTGATAGGTCCTAAAATGTAACATTTTTACAGTGAAGAGATAAGTACTTGTCCTACAATTGCCATTTTTACCTCCATGACCTCTAGGTAAAAATCCATCACTTCAAGCACATATATATATAGGAAAATTACATGTTATCCCATGACCAAAGCATATAAATACACATAGATGTGTATTTTAACTATTGTTTAGGAGCATGAAAACATTGACAATAAATGTTGTTGAAGTTACAATTGGATAACTCTACTTTTGGTGCTTTATGGATTGAAAATGGTGCTAAAAACATATAAAGGGTTGAATATAACATATAGTACCACATTATTTTCCTCAAATAATTCCCATTTGAGATAACCAGCACCCATTCTAACCTCAATAATTCCCTTCCCAAAATAGTAAAAATATAATTTTTTATCTTAACTCCAAGCTGTGTAAAACATAAATCATAATTAATTGGAACAAACCATAAGAATAATAGAATGAATGATTAATGCTTATAAATTCACCTTATATCATGTATATGGAATCTTTAGGAAAAATACATGGCATAATTTGTAGTGACATATCCTGAAATGCAACTTTTTTGTAGTGAAGAGACACACGATTATCTTCCAAGTGGCATTTCTATCTCTAGGACCTCTAGGTGAAAATACATCACTTCAATATATATATATATATATACACACACACACATATACATATATACATACATATATATATATATATATATATACATACATGTATATATATATATACATAAATATATACATATATATATATATATATACACACACACACACACACAAACACACACACACACACACACACACACACACATATTACATGTTTTTCAATGACCAATATGTCCAAATCCACCTAGATGCATGTTTCGACAAATTTTCAGGAGTATGGAAACAATAACAACAAATAGTGTCAAAATTGAATCTACATTTGGAGAACTCCACTTCCAGTGCTTCATGGATCAAAATTGTCACTACCAAAATGTTAAAGGTGGAATTTAATGTATAATAACATATTTATGGCCTCCCATAATTCCAAATAAAGAGACCTACCACCCATTATACCCTCAAGAATACCCTTCCCAAAATAAAAACAAATGTACTTTTTAGCCTAACTTCAGGCATGAATAAAACATAAACCATAAATCATTGGTAAAAAATATAAGAATAATTGTATGAATTTAAATACATCTAATATCACCCAATATAACATTGATTTAGAATTTAATACCAATCTATGTGATAAGTTTCAATGATAGGTCCTGAAATGTAACCTTTTTGTAGTGAAGATAAGTGTTTATCCTCTAGCTATCATTTCCACATGTAGGACCTATAGCTGAAAATATATTGTTTTTAACACATATATATAAGAAAATTAAACATTTTATGTGACCATGAAATCCAAATATACCTGGATGCATGTTTTGAATACTATTTAGGAACATGGAAACACTGATAACAAATGTTGTCAAAGTTGAAGCTACAGTTGAAAAACTCTGTTTATGATGTTTCATATCTCAAAACTAGAAATACCAACACATATGAGGTGGTAGATAATATCTAACATCATTTTTTTTGATTCCCATCATTCCTGGTCAATAGACCCACCACCCATTTTGGCCTCAATAATGCCTTCCTAAAATAAGAAAAATGTAGTTTTTAGCCTAAATTTAGGCATGCCTAAAATCTAAATTGTTAAGACTTTAGCATGAACTAAAATAACCCTTTAATGAATTAATAATCCCTCAAATTTCACCCCATATCATGTTTATTTAACCTTAATGACCAATTTGTGTCACAATTTTTAGTGACGGGTCTTGAAATGTAATTTTTTACAGTGAAGAGACAAGTACTTGTCCTCTAACTTGAATTTCCACCACCAGGACTTTAAAGTGAAAATCCATCACTTCTATCATGTTTATTTTCATGTGCATCTTTTTCACATCCAATGTATTTAATGAGGTATCCTCTAACATTTTAGGATCTCAATGGAGGTAAACTCCACTCTAGGGCACAAGTTACATGGGTTAAACAACCTTATGGTGGAATAGAAAGTTAAGCATGTAGGTTGTTTATTAGGTTGACTTGTGAAATGAATCCTAGTAAATAAATAAAAACCTATGTGATTTTAATGTGTGGGTGGAATCTATACTAGAGTGGGTAGTTATAAATCAAACAAACTTCAAAAAGAGGGAAGAATAGAGCAAAAAATAAGGTTCTATGGTCTCAATGGATCACTTCTAAGGCTGGTTCCTTTGTGGATAAGTGTTTCTGAGACTAATTATTTATATTTTTATTTGTTACACATTCACAAGTAAACATAGTTGGTAGTCTATGGGAAATGGTATAGGAAACTTAATGGTCTCAACTCAAGGTTAATCCTTTAAGAGTTTATATTTCACACCCTTAGGTGGGTAATTATAGCTTAGACCTAAAAGATATCTAGAGTAGATATGACACACAACTAAAAGACTATACCAGAGGGAAACCACTCATCCACACTTTAGAATATTAACATAGTTAAAAAAAATTCTTAAAATCAATTATATATACTAAATTTTCAATATATTTTGCACATATATAATTAACATACATCAATGATAAAAACAAGAATTATTTGTAGCTTTTGCACATATAAAATTATTGAATTAACCTAACCAAGAAAAAAAACCTCAATTACATAGAGATGGAAGGAAATAAAATAGACACAGTTGCATGATAATCAAATTAATTTATTCATGTAATGATAAAAATTATAACCTTTTGCAAGGTAAGATTACATGAATATATAGGCTTGGGTATGGGTCACCTCATCCTCTAAGTTCTTGAAAACTCCTAGTTGCATTACATAATTAGAACCTTAGTTCTATTTTTAGTACCAAAATTGCATGTGTGCATTCTTACAATTAACTACAACTATGTTAAAATAAGTTAGCCTATATAATATAATGTAGCATATGCATGCTTACAAACAATTCAGGAAACTTTTATATTTATGTACCAAATTTAAGTAAACTATAATCACAAAGATTAGTCTTACATACATGACTACATTAAATTTAGCCTTTGACTAAGGCTTGTTGGATGATTACATAGCACTATTTATTATTGGAGGTGTTGAAATGGTAGGAGAAGTTAAGCAATCAACCTTATTCTTAGCTTCCAACACTTGAAAGTAATTTTCACCAATGTCATGCTAACACTTAATAATATCCATGCTCAATAATGGAGGTATGTACACCCTAATGACTTATTCCATAATCTGTACATGTTCAACTTTAGTGTTTATAAAGTTAATCCTAAATATCTCTACTTTAGTGACCTTTTTCCTTGCAAAAATCAACTTATCTTCAATCTCTTCTAATGTCAATCCCTATAAGTTATGTTTGAAGCTTGTTGAATCCTATTGAATAATTTAATAAAAATTAGATTTTCTTATGAGCCTAGCATTGGCATCTCTTGTGAGATCTATAATTTCTCAAAAATTTGAAAAATGAGGATCTCAGACTCTACATATTTAGGTATTATTACCTCAGTTATCATGACCCACTCTCTAGATTCTTATTTCCTAATGATTACCAAGTTGAGGGAATTTTTAGCCTCTAATGGTTCCATAAAATTGAGGTGGCCATATGACTTAATAATTATATAAATAATGAGGATATTAAATTTATTCTCATCTTGCTTCAAATAATTAAATAATTTAGTAGTTTGAACTATCTAAGGTGTTAACTTAGCCCTTATTACAGCAATGGCCTCTAGGACATTATATAATCTTGAATCTGCATTTTGAAAATTTATTTCTATCTATATGAGAACATGCACTATTTGTTTTTATTCCCTTATTTGTTCTAATTCCTACTCAAGTTCTTCCATGGCCCTTTCATTTCCCTCATGAATCTCTATCAGTGCATCCTTGTAGGTTTCCAAATAAGATTTTAAATCCTCAATGTATGGGGGCTACCCTAATTTTATATTCTTTAAATTATATAAGGTGAATACTTCTTATATTTCATTAAAAATTACCCCATTCTAACCTCATATTCTAGTTTCCTCTTTTATACCCTTTATGCATTCCTTATAGATTTATAAAATATAGACATCACTATGGGAAACTTTGTAATTTTAAGATTAAGCCATTGAGAAGCCTTTAATTTCATATTACTTGCCCATTATGGGAGGATAAATGTGGTTTTGTGTGTTGGTTGAGTGTCTTGAATTATAGTTTCACCCAATAGCTCTCCTAAGGATTATTTTAAGGCTTCTTTAATTAGTGGATCTAAAGGAGAGGACTAGATTATCTTAGACAATTCCAACCACAATATTTGGGTAGTGGGTGGACTACATATACTAGTTTTTTCTATCTATCCTTAGTCAATATTACTATAGTGGTGTCTTATGAATAACTAGGTGGAGGCAATGGTGAACCAAATTGAGCAGATGATACATGTATTTATGGGCTTGCCACTACTCTATATGTTTTGGTTGCCTTAATTTTAGTCTTTGATGGTTCTAAGATAGTGGTGTAAGTAATTATAGTATAAATAAGAGGAATGGACACTTAAGATACAATTAGATGAAGTGTAATTTTTGAGGGAGTAGAAACAATAGGAGTAAAGGAAGTATCCTCTACCTTTAGAATAATTAGAGATGAATGGACACTAGGCTGAGAGGAAAAAACCTCTACCTTGGGAAATAAAATGGGAGGGGAACCATTAGGACTAAGGGATACATAATAAAATGAAGCAATAGTCAAAGGGAAAATAAAAGACACAATAGGAGTAGTATAAATTGAAGGGGATACTTCCTCACATGATTGTTCTCCATGTAATGGTGCTTTCCCTTGGTGTCTTAGAGTCTAAAAACTTTATCCCTTTAAATTTCCTCATCCTCATTTATGGATTCACCTCTAATTTACTCTCATGATGTCCCTTCTATTGATTGTCCCATAATATATAGACTCTATGGAAGGAGGTGAGCCCTTGGCTTGCCCTTGTAGTAGATAATGAATTTCTTAGCAGTGGAAGATTCCTCCTATGTAGTTGAGGTAACCACAACATCAGGCTCTTAGATTGATATATCAATTAGTTGGGAAATTATTTTTTAATATAAAGATTCACAGCAAATGGGATCATCATGTGTTACCCCAAGCGAAGTATTAGGTACCCCAGGCTCTTTCCTTACAACTTTTAATACAATAGGGGGTATCTATGAATATTTTTACCTTGATATTTTGATGGATAATAAGGTATATTAACCCAAAAATATAAGGTATCCAATCATCTTATGGGTGGGAGTCTAATGTATGAATTTTTAATTGAGATATAGGGTTACCTTTGAATGATTTTTAGGAGGTCCTTGACCAACCCAACTATTTGTGGCCATTATTTAACCTAGGCATCATCCTTGGCATTAAGAGACAAGAAATAATGGTCATATATCTCATGTTGGTATAGAATACCAAGGATTGTAATGTTTTTTTGTACTTGGCCATGAGGATCCTAGTCCATGAATCATAGTGTGGCTAGTGAGTAGTGATTATTATAACTACCATCCTCATAAAAGTGTTTACAATTTAAATATCACATTATCATAGTCATGAAGTGAGAGACATGAAAGGATATATTCTTATTATTGTGCATATTTTCATATATCCCCCACATTATTTGGTAGGTAATTTATTATTTTTCTAGTTTATCTAGTACATATTTGGGGTGACACAAGGGTGTTACCTTGTGGCTTGTGACCATAATCATAGTATATTTTGGGTATAACCAATAATGACCCCTAATAATCAACATGTCTATAATTATTTTAGATATCCTAGGTAATATGGACTCATGAATGGACATCCATACTTGGGGGTATATATCTTATGCAATGCATGTTATGTTTTAGGTGTATGCATATATTTGTATGAAGGAATTCGAATCACATATACAATTTTTGATAAAGTTTTGAGTTTGGATACAGAGTGACCCATTGTGTACATAAACTATGCCCAACACAATGTTGAAGATATGACATGATATAAAAATGGCCTCCTTAGACCCTCTTATCCTTATGTAATACTTATTCTGATGGCCTTGCACTAATTACCTCACATAGAGGGAATGTTAACTTTGAGGTTATCGGTAAGTCCAGCAATGGAACCCACTCAACATGGAGGAATTATATAGTGGGGTAGTCATATAAAATATTTAGGAGGGCCATCCAAATATGGATCCCATACTAAATTTATTCATAAGCACTGATTACTTCTCCTTCAAATTGATGGTCTCATTAAGGACAATCCAACTATGTAATATTTTCTCAACTGACTTCTCCTTATTTCATGAGACTACCCAGTGTAATATGTAACACCTACAATGGGGAGATATAAATACCTTTATAATGCATCCCTAAAGATGCATAATCTAATAATATTATGCTCTAAGTGGTGTAAGAACATGCCTTCAATCACTTTCCTAATGAAGAATAAGTATTGTATGAGGTATATGCATGACATGACCTCCAAATTTATTTCTATGAATTACATTCTTTGTAATTTTAAGGGGAGGATGTTTTTAGCCAATTATAATTGGAATTGAGTCAAATTATCCTCATGAGTGTCCATGTCAACCTGGTGAATCACCTCCCATAATGTTGAATAATTGTTGTATTCATTATTGAGTGTTATGGGTTCAAAGACAGCGTCCTTGTACTCTATTAAATCCTTGATAGAGACTCTATATAGGGGTATGATTATTTATAATTTATTAATTTAGGATCCCATTATTAATTGATTATGTTAATAATATGCTAGTTTTTAATTTATCATCTCAACTCTTCTAGATGCATTATATGATCGAAACACTAGTAGATAGGGATTTTTGGTAGGTAATAAAGTGAGTTAAAATTTAGCTTGTGATCAATGATCACATTGTTTATTTTCAATTCATTGTTATAGCTTTGGCATTAAATTTTAGTTTATGTGCCATGTTGACCAAATTTGACCATGCAAGTCAAATTGGGACCCCTATAGGTAAAAAAATGATTTTTAGATGTTTTATGGGGTCTAGTATTATGTCATATGGTGTATCATATATATTTTTATGTCATTTAATGTTATATTAGCCTTGGTCTTGGTCCAATTAGTCGATGTCATTTTGAGTCATTTAGTAGGCATTTAGAGGTCATAAATCCAAGTGGCATGGTTTTCAAGGTGTAAAAGTGTCCTATTTTCCTTTAAAATTTCCAATAAGTTATGTTCCCTATCAATAATGTTGGTTCATCTGAAAATTGCAAGTTATCTAACTGAAAATCAAGAAATCAACTAAAAAGGAAGAATTTGGCACTTATACAACCCATGAGGGAGTGTGACACATGGGAGAAGGATATGATATACTATTCATCTTCATCATAATAATTTCCATTCTTTACATATTATATAAGTGTCATTTTCTAGGTAAAATTATTCTACTCCTTCTTCGCCCTTTTAGACACACAAAATTAGTCAGTAGGTTTGTGCTTGGTATAGTTAGTAAGAGAAGTTTTAGACCAAAAAACTTTGGGAGGTGAAAATAAAATTATATATATTAATTTAAATAATGATATTTATAATTTTTTTTAACTATGATTTATTAACCATCTCTAACAAGTTCACTATGTTTTTGTGCTCATTGTTTCATGTACCCTATAGGTTTTACTCTATTTTGGATAAGTACATATAATATAGTTGGTGATGTTGACTGCAGATGATGTTTACTCTCTTATTATATTATATTAATTATTATTTTCACATTTCATGGTTTTTTTATATAATATTCATCTCATGTTGCAAGGAGGTGTCACCATATGAGGTCTTAGTTTTCCTTGTTTGTAGAATGCTTGGTTATTTACAAGGGTCTAATGTGAAGAGGATATGATTTTTACCATGTATAAATTCCATATTTATCACTTTTAATTCATTTTTATTCTCATAAGATCATGCTTGGATCAAACATTCAATCATGACATACTCACAGTCAGCCCTTTACTCATTTTTCACTTCCAGTCATGTTGAATCACATGTGTGCGACCTATATGGTATATTCATGGAGGTGAATTTAGTGTATAAATAAATTTAAAATGTATTTATAAGTGGTAATAAATATTTTTTACTCTCCAAATAGTGTGTAAATGGACTATTGTAGTCATATACAACACCTTCAAATAGTCTGCACCATGGAACTACACCTAGAAGTCCTTAAAAGGTTTAAACATTGAAAATGAGGTGAAAGGTTTGTCTAAGGCTTTTAAAATCCTTATGTTTCATTTCATAATACATTGAGGATATATTATTTTATTTTGAAGGCATATTCGTTCAATACATGGACTATTTCATACTCACTATCTATATGTAGCTCACATTGCACCTACAGCCTCTTAAGATGATATCATGGTGGAATGGGATATTTGATATATATTCCATCATTTTATAGTGATAATAATTCATTATAAAACTTTAATAAGTTCTATAATTTATCAAAATCATCTATATCCCATGTTCACTACCCAACTCTATATTACTGCCTGTACATGGAAATATCTAGCTATAGGTGGCCTTAATAGAGAGCTAAAGAGCCATATAGAAAGTTTGAAGCAATAAATTAAATCATATTTAAGGAATTATTATATTTAAAGTATCAATTTGGAATAATTTTAAATAATATATGGCTGTGTAAAGTTGAATATCACCTTCTAGCAGGAAGTGACTAAGTTCTAGGACATAATCCATAAAATGTGAAAATAGAGAACCTCAACATTTTGTGGTTGACATACAAAAAGGTTTCCACTTTATTTTATGCATATTTATTACCTTGTCTTAAATTATCCATATATTAAAATTAATCCACAAATTTTTATGGGAAGATGATCAATGGATATTGGTTTTTTGGAGACCCCAAGTTGCACTTTTATGTATTGTTTCTAGGCGGTAACATCTACAGGGTTTGAAGATACAAAGTGGCCTTAACATATCAAAGTGTGAATAAAGAATATTATAATTTTTTATAGATATTATAAATATTAAATACATACCATGAGGAAAATTATACTTAAAATAGACTCATCTACTATGTTTTAGGCCCCCATGTATACCTATAGGTGTCTACTTCTTGAACTATGCACCTATAGCCAGGGGTCAGAATACACATCACCCATTACAAGGGATTAAGCATAGAAACATAAAATAATTTTTATTTAAAATTAATCATAAATACATAATATGATATATAAAGTATGATGACATATATCCCAGTGTGAAATTCACACCTATAAGATCCTTTTGACCTACAGTTGACTATGCCTAGTTTTGACAAATAGTAAGTAGGTTTGAGATTCTAAGTGATGGTATAGACTAGGAAAAGTGAAAAAATTGGTCCAAAAAAAATTAAATATACCCTAATAAAATATAATTTTCTCACAATCACTACCTCCAAGACCAAATTAGACAAGCATACCTACAGGTGCCTTTGCAAACACAAAGCACAGTCAGAAGTCACATTCAGAATTGTACTATCAAGGTGTAAAAAAAGGTAGGTATAAGGTTGAATTGATAAATTGAGATTTACATGACTTAATAATTATCATAATAGTATCATTTAATTCTCATAATGGATATATAACAAAGATAAGCTTCAATCAAGCATCATGCAGTCCACATAGTGGAGGCCTGCACATAGTCTTTTGCCTCATAGTTTGTCTCATTTTATAGAATTTTTGGAGAGTAAGATCATATGAATAGGGGTTTAAACTTATCACAATATATCATTATCACTTTTATAGACCATGACAACATTTATTATATCTGATAAAATATGGTAAGTGCTTTTTATTT
Source organism: Torreya grandis (assembly GCA_037957365.1). Taxonomy (NCBI): domain Eukaryota; kingdom Viridiplantae; phylum Streptophyta; class Pinopsida; order Cupressales; family Taxaceae; genus Torreya; species Torreya grandis. The sequence continues at coordinate 748,254 of JARHVA010003726.1, read as the reverse complement.
TGTCTTAGATAGAGGGCACTTCCCTTGAGTGTAAACTATCAGTTTTGAAGGAGGAGGGTGATAAGGTGAGATAAGGAGTTGAGATAGCCTTATATGAAGGTTTTTTAATTTTAATTAAACTTGTGAAAACATGGAATACATCTCATATAGGGAGTAATCCCAACAAGGTGGCCTAAACCCTCAAACTTATAGGTAAGTCTACTAGGCATGGTTAGGCCTAGAATTCAAATGAGATGTCACTTTCACTTCTAGATCTTGGTGAGATTTATAATACATTTGGGAATTATTATGTAAGTATAATATGTGTGTCTGAGTTATTGATATGTAAAGTAAGCAGTGAAAAAGTCAATTTTGGACTTTAGGACAACTCAAGCTTGTGTAAAGTGGAGAAAAGGTTAGTTAGACTAACTTTAAGTATTCACATCTCTTCTGAGAATGTGCATGGAGGCAAAGAGAGTTTATAGAGGTTATAAATGGTCTGATATTTTCTCTAGTTAATTTGGTTTTTAGTTATAATTTTAGGTCTTTATGAATAAATCTTAAGATCAAAAATGTCTTAAAACCCTCGTACACCCTTAGTCTAGACCCGATGTGGAAAATGAAAGAGATAATGCATCAAAATGGCATACTTGGCATATAATTATGATTATATTTTATATAATAATTATTTAGTCTACCTCCATTAGGATTAGTTGTATGAAATCTATATGAACAAGGTATAAAACTACTTCTTTTGACTATTTTATGCATTATACAGGTTCAAGAAACTTTCAAGAGATGAAACAAACTTTATGATAAGGATTAATAATTTGGATAACCATTAATTTAAATTTATTAATTTATATTAACTCCAAAGGGCCTCAATAATATTTATCATCTTAGCCAATCAAAACTGGCATAATGGGCAAGATGGTGAGAAGTATGAAAACTCTAAGTGAGAACCTTTTTGAGTTGTACATGATGCTTCTAAGACCATGAAATATCTTGACACATGTCATCCACTACCTATTATGGATTTTCATGGAATAATGAAGCCAAATTTGAATCCAAGTGTGCAAGGTGTGTGAAAGAGGAGTTTTCTTTGATTGTAGGTAGTGATAGCTCACTTCTAGAAGATTCTAGGTGATTATGAATGCAACCAATGCATGTAGAATAATGTTTATAATAATTCACTCTTAATCCAATCATTATAAATATCCCTATTTATTTTTGGGACATTAAAATAGGGTTAACTCATGAAGGAAATTTTTTGAGCCAACACAAGGAATTTCATGCCACTTTACAAGAGTTTCATGCCTTGGATTGACACTTGTACTTCCTAACTTTGAAAGATCAATTTAAAATTATATTCCCATGCACATTTAACTCTTTTTATCAAATTAAAAGTGTCCTTGTGACCTTCATACTTCTCTCTTATCTCTCTCTTAAGTTCTATAAAAACTAGCTATTTTGGCTTTTGTAAACTATGCTTCACCTGAGTATGGTGAAGAACTGCTCATTTGCATAACATTATATCAATAAATACTAATATTTTTACCTCTTATATTAATATTAATATTGTGTTAATTTAATGATATATATTTCTTAGTGATGACTATGGTTTCCTTAACATTTTTCTATCATTCTCTCACCTATGTGTAGCTTCTTCTTGAAGGTCATGTGAAGTGTTTTAGGAAGTGTCGAGGTTGAGTGAGCTATTATATTCAATAGTGTTATTATATACCTCTTGTATATTACTTCTAGCCTAAACATTTACCATAACCTCATAATGAAATACTTATGTGAGATGATTCAAATTAGAGAAGTGTATGTTTAGTTAGTCCCTTGTTCTCATGTGTAACATGCATCTGGTTAGAATTCATCAATAATTTAGTGTATCACCTCCTTTAGGATAGTTTAATTTCAGTTTTCTCTCCCTTTTCCCTCACAAGAATAGGTGTATTAGTGATCTATAATTGGAACATCGAGGGATCTATCCCTATCTAGAGATTCAGCTCACTCTTAGGCTACCCACAGCCTAGGGGTGTTTTAATTATGCCACTTGGATGAGAATAACTGAGACATCTCCTTAAAGGGTGAAAATACGAGTGAAATAGTTCTTATCACACCTAGTCGAACCATTATTCTAAGAAGATGAAATATTTTTGGTGTTGTCTTTCAACACACCAGCATTTAGAGGCATCTATCCAAGAATCAATGATGACTCTGAAGTTACATCAACTGGTCAAGCAACCCAGGTTTTCTTTTTTAAAATTATTGGTAATTTTTTTTTTCTTTCTTCTCAATGAATTTTCATGGATAATTTTGGTGTTGATTTTTTTTTTACACAAGTTGGTGAGGTATTTCAATCTTATGGCATTCCTAATCATCCTTTATATGATTCCTATCATCCTTTGTATGATCCTTACTAGCCTTGTTATGATCCTTACCAGCTCCAATATGACCCTTATCAAACTTGTCATGAGTTTTAATAGTCTTATAACAAGCCTTCTCAATATCTTGCTCCTCTTAGTCAACCTAGTCACTTCTCTAATCATTCCATTTCCACTTTCAAGCAAACTCTCTTGGGCTATGAGAAGTATATGATATAGATTTATATACTAAGGGGACATGGTCAAGATGTTCCTAGTCATCTCATTCATAATTTGAGAGATGCATTAGAGTTTTTTAAGAGAGAGTGGACACCTATTGAGAAATCAAATTGGCAAAGGCTCACAAGTGAGATGTTAGATGTAGGTGGCTTGATTGCTTCTTTAGAAGATACACTAAGAATTCATGAGGAGTAGCCCCACCAATTCTATCAACCATTATATCCACCTCCCAAATATTGCTATTAGTCCTACTTGTCCCCTACTCATGAACCCAATAAAGCTTATCAAAATCATGTTTTTCCTAATAAGTTGGAAGAGAGAATTGGAAATACAAGCCTTAATTTTAAAGCAAATATTGATAGGAAGATTGAGTTAGCCAATAAGCAGATGAAAAATTCCATATAATAAAAAAATTAAGTGTAATTTAAGCCCTCATTTCCCTCTCCCATTACATCCCCACCTCAAGAAGATATCTTTAGATATGAGATTCCAAGTTAGAGACAAGCTCAAGAACCCAATCCTAAGGATATCTGAAGATTCCTAAATACTTCATCCACTCCTCAAATTGAATCAATACCTTAAGAATAGACTTCTAATCCTAACATCCTAAGATAAAATAATGTATTGGAATCATGGGGAAAGAAATATAATATAACCCTTGATAAAGAGTGTGAAGTTGAGAAGAGCTTGATCTTATGCAAGTCCCTCCTACCCTTACTCAAGAGACCTCTTGTTTTACATGTCATCCCTCTTGTACTCCTTATCCTCATGATGATTCCAATAAAATTCAATAGATACTTTTAGAAGATAACCTAGATAATCAAATTGAAGAATTAGGGTCAATAATGAAATTGTTGAGTCAAGGTGTGATGGAAGGTTTAGATCCAAAAGATGATCCTATGCCTAAACACACCCCATCTAACTCTCCTCAAGAGAGTGTTCAAACTAAATTAGATGTAAATGGAGTTATTTTCGAATGGAAAGAATAAAAACAAGATATTTTATCCCAAGGTCTACCTCCCCTTCCTCAAGAACTCCCAAAAGAATCCCCTATAATTCATTCCAAATCTAATGTTGAGTTTTATGTGCCACCACCAAATAGTTCATATTATCCTCAGCCAATCACCATTTACCTTTATGTACCTATGGTATGGTAACCTAAAGAGGATTAGTTTCTTGATAAAAAATCGAAACTCTTTCTTAAAGAAAACATAGCTCCTTGGCATCTTCATTGGACTAAGTTATCCGCATTCAAGATGCCTAGTCTTGGCATCACCAAGAAGGAGAAAGAGATAGAAGATATTGAAATCCATGAAAATTAAAGTCATGTTATGATATTTGAGATTAAATTTTGGATCCCTTAAGAGGTCCTAAATTTTGAATAAGTGGTGATTTCTTGTGTGGAATATTTTGATTGGGTTGATATGGAAGAATGTTTTCCTTTTGCCAAAGAAGAGGAAATCATCATTGGTTCTCCCATCACTATCCAAGATATCATATATGAGAATGAAAAAATATATAATTAAACTTTGGATGACTTGTTTGAAATCATTGGAGTAGGTTACACTCCTCTTCAAGGAGGATATGATCTAGTCAAAAATGGATAAGTCATCTTTGACACTCAAGTGAGTATACAAAGAAAAAGTAATTTCTCAAATTTTCCTTTCAAGAGGCATATCCATTCCATGATGACATGTTTTAAATAATCAAAATGGGATATCATCCTCTCAACCAGTTGGAAGAAACACATCAGCTCTTGAAATATGGAACAAGCTTCTATTGGCCTCAATCTTCCAAAAACTAAGAAACACTCCTCTTGAAGCCATGCCTACCAAGAAGATATAAGTTGATAATGATATGAAGAGTGGGAAGTAGTATGAGGTATGTTTACAAGTTCAAGAGGAATAAATTTATATTGGAGACCTATTTAAGGATGATATACTTAAGAAAAAATCAAATTAAGTGCCAAGGAATAGGTCTGATCTACCAAGCATCAAATTCAAAAAGCAACATGCTTGGCACTATGACTCATCTCATGAAAAAGAAGGTTCAAGAAACTTTCCTTTTAATCTTAAAAAGTAGGTATTCTTAGTTTCTAGTTATACATAGTAGTTTGTTTTTCTAATTTTGCTAAGTTATTTGATCACATGTGTGTGTGTTTTGTTAGTCTATTTGCTTTATTTTGTGTGTGTACTTTATTTGTTTTTGGTTGAGGTAGTCAATTGGTCCTATTTTGATCTAAGCTTGTTGTCAATGGTCAAGGTCCTCTTGTTATTTTTTAGACTTTAGATGACTCTGTAAGCTCAATGGAGTGATAAAGCTACTAATCTTTAGTATAACAGACAAACTACCCCTATTAGTCATTGATTTATTGACCAAATTTGACCCTATAGGTCAAATTGGGACCACTAAAGGCAAAAATTTTATTTTTAGATGTTTTATGGGGTCTAGTATTATGTCATAGGGTGTATTATAGATTTTTTGTCATTTAATGCTAAATTAGCCTTGGTCTTAGTATAATTAGTCAATATATCATTTTCAGTCATTTAGTAGGCATTTAGGGATCATAACTGCAAGTGGTACAATTTTTAAGGTGTCAAAGTGTCTTATTTTCCTTTAAAACATCAAAAAAGTTAGATCCCTATCATGAATGTCAATTCATCTAAAACTTACAGGTTATCTAATTAAAAATTAGGAAATCAACTAAAAAAGTAAGAGTTTAGCACTTGTACAGCCCATGATGGAGTGTGACATGTGGGAGAAGGTTGTGAGATGACTATTCAACTTCCTCATACTCATTTCCATGCTTGACATACTTTGGAAGTTTCATTTTCTCACTAAAACTATTATTCTCCTTTTTTTCCCTTTTAGACACATAGAACCAGTTAGCAGGTTTGTGCTTGGTATGAACAGTTGGAGAAGTTTTAGACCAAATTAATTTGGGAGGTGAAAATAAACTTGATGAGATTAATTTAAAAAAAAATAATAATATTATTCAACTGTGCTTTATGAACCATGTCTAACAAGTTGACTATGTTTTTTCTCATTATTTCTTACACGCTATAGGTTTTTCTCTATTTTGAACAAGTCCATACAATCCAATTGGTTATGTTGACTCTAGATGATTTTGAATATATTATTAGATGACATTCATGAATAGTTTCATGTTTCATGGTGTTTTTATAGACAATTCATCTCATGTTGTATGGAGGTGTCACCATATGAGGTCTCAGTCAGTTTTCCTTGTTTATAGAATGTTTGGTTCTCTACAAGGGTCTCATGTGAAGAGGATATGATTTTTACCATGTCTAAATTCCATATTAATAAATTTTAATTCATTTTTATTCTCATAACATCATTCTTGGAGTAAACATTCAATCATGACATACTTACAGTCAGCCTTTTACTCTTTTTTCACTTGCAGTCATGTTGGATCATGTATGTCGGACCTATTTATTAGCTTTATGGAGGTAAATTTATGGTACAAATACATTTTACATGTATTTATAAGTTTGAATGAAGAGGTTTGACTCTCTAAATAGTGTGTAAAGGGATTGTTACAGTCATATACAACACCTTCATATAGTCTGCACCATGGAACTACACCTACAAGTGCTTGAAAGGTTTAAAAATTGAAAATGAGGTGGAAGGTCAGTCTTAGGATTTTAAAATAATTATTTTTAATTTAAACATACATTGAGCAGAGAGCAGTTGATTTTGAAGGTGTATTCCTTCAATACATGGACTATTTCATACTCACTATCTATATGGAACTCACAGTGCACCTACAGCCTCTCAAGATGATATCATGGTGGAATAGGAAATTTGATAGATTTTCAATCATTTGAGAGTTATAATAATACATTTTAAAACTTTATGAATTCCTATAATTGATCACAAGCATCTATATCCCATGCTCACTACCCAACTCTATATTACTGCCTATACATGGAAATATCTACCTACATGTGGCCTTAATAGAGAGATAAAGATCCATATATAAAGTTTGAAGCATGAAATGAAATAATATTTAAGGCCTTATTATTTTTAAAATATCATGGTGGACTCATTTGAAGTACTAGATGGCTAGGAAAAGTTGAAGATCACCTTCTAGGAGAAAGTGACTAAGTTCTGGGACATAATCCCTAAAATGTGAAAATAGAGAACCTCATCATTTTGTGGATGACATACAACATGATTTACACATCCTTTTATATATATTTATGACATTTTATTTAATCCTCCATATATTACAAGGATTCAAAAAAAAATTAGGGGAAAATGATCAATGGAGATTGTTTTTTTGGAGACCCCAAGTTGCACTTCTATACACTATTTCCAAGCAGTAACATCTACAGGGTTTGAAGATACAAAGTGGCCAGAACATCTCAAAGTGGGAATAAATAATATTATCATGTTTGAAGGATATTAAAAAAGTAAATATATACCATGAGGAAAATTATCTTTAATATAATCTCATCTACTATATTTATGCCCCCATGTACACCTACATGTGTCTACTTCTTGAACTATGCACCTATAACCAGGGGTCAATATCCACATCACTTATTACAATGGCTTAATAATAGAAAAATAAAAATATTTTGATTTAAAATGAATCCCAAAGACCTCAGAGGATATACAAAGGATCATGACACATATCCTAGTGTGTAATTCACACCTATAGGATCCTTTTGACTTATAGTTGACTGTGTCTGATTTTGATAAATAATAAGCAAGTTTGAGGTTATAAGTGATGGTATAGACTAGGAAAAGTGAAAAATTGGGTCCAAAAATATGTCAATTTACCATAATAAACTATAATGGTCTCACAATCATTACATCCAAGCCCAAATTAGACAAGCATAGCTATAAGTGCCTTTGTAAACATAAAGCACAGTTAGAAGTTGCATTCAAACTTGTACTATCAAGGTGTAAGGAAAGGTAGATAGAAGGTTAAATTGATAAATAGAGATCTAAATTAATTAATCATGATCATAATAGTTTCATGGAACTCTCATAATGTATATATAACAAAGAGAGACTCTAATCAATCATCATACGATCCACATGGTGGAGGCCTACAGGCAGTCTTTTATCGCATAATATGTCTTAGTTTTTAGTGATTTTGGAGAGTCAAATAATATGGATAGGGATTGAAAATTAACACAAGATATCATTTTCACTTGAATATACAACTAAAACATTCATTTTGTCTACGAAAATAAGGGAAGTGCCCTCTATTTTGTCTCAAATAGAGGGCACTTCCCTTGAGTGCAAACTATCAATTTTGAAAGAGGATGGTGATAACGTGAGATAAAGGGATGATTAAGAATTTTATGAATTTTTTTAAAGTTTAATTAAACCTAGGGATACATGGAAGATATATCATAGAGGGAATAATCCTAATAGGGTGGCCTAAACCCTTAAACTTGTAGGCAAGCATACTAGGCATGGTTAGGCCAATAATTCAAATGAGATGTCACTTTCACTTCTAGATCTTACTGAGATTTATAATACATTTAGGCATGTTTATGAAATTATAATAGATATATCTAATCTATTTATGTGTAAAGGAATCCATTAAAAGGTCAATTTTGGACTTTAAGACAATTCAGGCTTGTGCAAAGTGGAGAAAAGGCTTGATAGACCAACTTTAAGTGTTCACATCTCCTCTAAGGATGTGTATGGAGGCCAAGAGAGTTTAGAGATGTTATCAAGGGTCTTGAGATTTGATATAGTGAAATTTTTTTCCACTTCTAATGTCAAATATTTATGAAAATATCTTAAGAGCAAAAATGATTTAAAACCCTCTTAAACCCTTAGTCTAGACCTAACATGGAAAATGAAAGAGATAATGCACACAAATGGCATAGTTGTCCTAAAATAATGATAGGAGGTTATATAAGACTTGGTCAGGATCCCTACCATTAGGATTAGTTATACACAATCTATAGTGTGTTACTTGAATGATGGATCTTGCTTAGTGATGAATACAGTTTCTTTAGCATTATTGTCTCATTCTCTCACTTCTTTTTAACTTCTTTTTATAGGTCATGTGAAGTGTTATAGGAAGTGTCAAGGTTGAGTGAGTTATCTTATTTAATAGTGTCATTTTAGACCTCTTGTCTATTCCTCCTAGCTTAAACATTTACCATAACTTCATAATGAAATACTGATGTAAAAATATTCAAATTAGAAGAGTGTATATTTATTTAGTCCCTTGTACTCATGTGTAACATGTAGCTAGTTAGAACTCATCAAATAATTTTGTGTATCACCTCCTTTAGGATAGTTTACTTTTATTTTTCTCTCCCTTTTCCCTCACAATAATAGGTGTAGTAGTGATCTAAAAGTGCTACATCAAGGGATATATCCCTATCTAGAGGTTCACCTCAATCTTAAGCTACCCACAGCCTAGAGGTGTTTCAATTGCGCCACTTGGATGACGATAATTGATACATCTCCTCAAAGGGTTAAAATATAAGTGAAAACATTCCATTAATGTCTAATATTTATAACTTTTATTTATTTATTCAATTCAAACTTTGGCACTTTATTTGTTGGGTATGCCACATAAGCACTATTAATGCTTAATAAGAGTGTCACATCTTTGTCTTTTACCAAGTGTCATTTTGTCACTTATTTTTATTTAATTTACTATGACATGGTGGACATCAATATTTATGATTTAAGATATTGTGTTAAAATAGTGTTTTCAAGGCAAATGAATCTCTTGAATAAAAGTTTTGAACATATTTTTTTAAGAACAAGATGATCTGAACAAAAAATTTAAACAATTTCTCCAAACACTTTCACCAAACAAAAGTTCCAAAATAGAGTTATAAATAATTTCACCAAAGACCAATTTCATGCCATGTAATTTTTTTGAATATTTGATCCAAAAAAATATTTGAAGATAAAAATGTTGAAATGTAAAACTTCTAAAAAACTTGGTTCCCAAATAGTAAAATTATCCCAATTAATACTTGTGATCAAAAACACTGAAGATTAACTATAGGTCAAGGTTTATATAGGTGAAAAATGCTAAAAAATATTTAAGATAGGCTTTCAAACAAAAGTTTTGAAGACCAATTTTCATAAATCCTAGGACTTAATAATTTGTGTATCTATCAAGACCTATACATAAAAATTCAAAAGAGAATTAGTAATTTAGTTTGAATAAATAAAACATATCCATATATTTAAAACATTAATTTAGGTGCAATACACAAATCTCTCTCTTTAAAAGACATTTGAGATACACTTAGACCTTTTTAGAAATATAATGGGTCCCTATTCTAAAAAAGAATGGGGGTATGTTGGGTACACCAAATGATGACTTATAAGGGAAATAATCTCAAGTATTTAAGAACCCAAAACCTTTTATTAAAAATTCTAGATCAAACATGAACCATTACATAAAATAATAATTGAGTTAGACACATAAAAGAGACTCTTAATAACCACATACAACATATTTGCTTTAATCATATCCTAGATCTATGTGTGAGGAAGTGATTTCATTTTACCGTTATTATGAGGATTCTAGTATATACTTAGGATAACTATAGGTTTCATTATATTTTTTGAAAAAATGTATTTGAATTTTAGGGAAGCTATGGTATTACTCTTTTTTCTAGATAGGCATCTATAGCCCCAATAGAGGTACATGGGTTACTTCTCTTTCCTCATGTATTCTTAAATGATACATGATACATTGACCTTATTTCATAATTTGAGCTTTAGATCACCTTTGTATTTGTATTTAGGTTTATTGTATCACTCTTTTTAGTATTCCTTCATCCTCATTTTGCTAAATTTTTATTTTGTAGAATATTACTAGAAGGTGACTAAAAACCATAGTGAGTTGGTATATATGAAAGCATAATTTTTACCAGATTGTCCCTACCATCTACACCCATATCAATGGTTAATTCATTAAACAAGTATTAATATGATAGGTGTATTTGATCCATTAAAAGTGAGAAAACTTTTTAAAATTTGTATGCAGTAATGAGAACAACCTTTATATGCCTGATTAAAGCATTGGTGGTAGTCTAGTCATGATAAATCTACTTGTTGCATACCTAAATTTTGAAGATCTTAAACACAAGGGTATAAATCCTACAAGCAAACAAATTGGTGTGCCTTTACTTGGTGTGTCTTCCCACACGCTAATATTTTAACTTTTAAACATGTTATAGGAACTCCAATGGGTTGGATACTCACTAAATCATACTAGGGGAATTCAATCATATTTCCATAGAGCAAAGAAAGCATCTAATCTATAAAATAAGGAACCAAATTATGAAAAGAAAAAATGCTTAAAATATGAAACATTAACCTAGGAAGTAGAAAACTAACTATGAAATAGATAAATCTATTTTATGAAAGAAATGAATATATTATACTCCTACTATTACAATAACACCTATTGCTACTTAGGTACATCCCCATATGGTACAACCATGAATGAATGTTTCAAAAACTATCCATTGACTAGATATGTCATTTCATTGCCTTGGAGGTCCCTTAAATAGAAAGAATTATTACCAAAGATCTCTAAAATATGATAAGGTCCAATCCACAATGGGGCAAACTTATCATGATTTCCTTTATTTTCATGGGATTTATCCCATATAAGCACTAGGTCAGATATCTTGACTGCTTTGAATGTTTCTCTTCTATCAAACCACCTTTTGACTATGTCTTAATGTTTACTAAAATTATGTTAGGCCTAAATCCTTTAGTCTTCAATATATATAATGTTTCATAATTGATACTCCACCTTTTCACTTGGTTCCATGTATTCCTGCATAAACTAATATATTGTAAATTTAAGCATGATTGGAAAATCTAGATGTCATCCATATACTAGCAAGTAAGGCACATCCTTGAGGGTCTGCTTATATATTATTTGATCAATCCATAGTGCATACTTTAGTATTTTGTACCAATATTTATGTTTTTCTATTGTTGACTTTTTAATGTCATCAATCAAGTTCTCATTTATTGATTCAACCAATATAGTTCCTTATGGGTAATGGTTGGATGATGATTTGATGGTGATTTAATTATTGTAGTCTTATTCAATGAATTTAGATGATTGGAATGTTGGTCCATTGTCATAAACTAGAGAAATGGGGGTACCAAATCTAGTTGTGATATGTTCCTCTAGAAAGCTAAGTACATCTTGTGCTATTTAATGATTTGTAGCTATAACTTCCATCCGTCATGTGCAATAGTCAGTCATAGTTAGTATAAACTTTTGGCTAGCTAAAGAGTTGGGTTAATAACCCCAATTAATTCTAAGCCCCATTAAATGAATATTATTACTTCAATAACAGGTTGTAAACACATTATTAAATGTAATACTCTTTTCATCAAGATTTGATATTTGTGGCATGTTCTTACGTGAACATGTGCATCCTTGAAAATTGTTGGCCAATAATAACCCATTCTTAGGATTTTATGGGCCATGGTATTTCTAGATAAATGACCATTGCCTATATTTTTTTGAAAATTTTCCATAATTTATTGAGTTTTTTCTCATGATATGCATCTCAATTAGATGTCTTCATAATTCATTCTATAGAGGATCCCTTTTTTGATCATGTAATGAGCCACTTTAAGTCTCAAATATCTTCTATGTTTCCTTTTAATTCCTAAAGATTAAGTACCTATGAGTAAGTATTTAATAATGTGTATATATCAATCTCCCTTAGATACTTGGTTTTCATAAATATCTTCAACAAAGATGCATGGGTCAAACCCAGTCATGAGATGAATGATGCATTGACCTCTAACAATTTTGGTATGATTGATCTCTATGTAAAAATATTGTATCTTTTCCATCCATTTTACTTCATTTTCTCCCAATTCATTTTGCCCTAAAGTGAGCTTGACATTAGGATCTGACACAATGGCAATGGTCTTATTCCTGAAGAAGTAATGTCAAATTTTTTTTACCTCTTTGACAAAGGTAAAGATTTGCTTATCTATCATGGAATACTTTATTTCTTCCTACTTCAAGTTTGTGCTCATGAATGCAATAGGGTGCTTGATTTCATATTTATTCTAGGTGAGCACGACAGTAATGATATCTTCTAAAGTGAATGAATAAAATAAAAAATATTTAGTGAAGTCTAGGATTATTAGTATAGGGGCCTAAGATATTACATCTTTAATGTATTGAAAATACTTTCAAGCCTCTGTAATCCATTTCATTTTAGAATATTACTTGATCATTTAATTTATAGGTCTAATAATTTTTTCAAACTTGAAATAAACTTTTTCATGAAATTTATCTTCCCAAAGAAGGTTTGAGTTCCTTCTTACTATTTGCAAATGTTATTTTTGATATCCCCTAAATTTTATTTAGATCAATTGTAATTTCATCTTTGGTAATGATGTGACCCAATAACTATCCTTATGTGATGTTCAATATGATTTTCTTGGGGTTTAGTGAGATTACAAATCTTCTACATCTTTTAAATATTGACTGTAGGTGACCCACGTGACTAGTCCTAGCTTTTGAGAAAACCATAAGGTCATCCATGTAAATGATCATACTTTTACCTATCAACCCTTGGAATGCATGATCCATGGATAAATAAAAGTTATATCCTACATTAATTAGGCCAAACAAAATTCTCTTATACACATAAATACCCCACTTCATGGTGAATGTGGTCTTCATTATGTCCTCTAACTCAACCAACACCTATTTATATCCTAAAAATCTATCTAGAAAGGACATCATTCCTAAATATCTCACTATCTAGATAAACTCATCCAAGGAAGGAAACATATAATTATATTTCTCAAAAGCTTTATTCAAGTTTATAAAATCAACAAAGAGTCTAATTTCCTAGTTCTTATTCTTGATTGGACCTAAATTAGCCACCGAAGTAGAATGTCTGATAGGGAAAACTATTTTGGCACTCAATAGCATTTCCACTTCCTTCTGAATAAGAGGCTCCAAGGTAAGATTTAATGGCCTCTATATTTGCCTAAACTATTTGTGGTCTATATTTATTGGGATTGTATGTAATCACATTTTTGTATTGTGTGAGTAGATTCTTTATCCTTTGCCTTTTTTCTAGAGTGCAACTAAGACCAAAATTAACATAATGTGAGGCATATTCATCTCCTAAATTCTCCCTTTTGAATTTAGATTAATTTACTTTTGGCTACATTTGTTGTTGTGCTTCAAGATCTAGATAAAACATCCTTTTCAAGGAAACCATTCCTATATGGAGGCAATTTTGATTTAGTTGTATGACTCCTTCCCCTAATTCCTTTTGGAATAGGTAACTAATATCCTTATCATTGATGATTTGAGACTTAAATTACCTCAAGTTAATCAAGAACTGGATGATCTAATGGTTATCATCAAAGACATGTGAATTTTCCATGTTGTTAAGAATAGAGGGATAAGGAAATAACTCAATGGAGAATCTTAGTACCTTGGATTCCTATAAAGGTGCCAAGTTAGTATCTAAAACAACCAATGAATTAGTAGCTTGATTCTATTCTCTAGGAATAAAAATTAAATTAAATTCCTCAAAGGACTCAATTAAATCCTAGACTTTGTGTTTATACCTCTTTAGGTATGATAGCTTTCACTGGTATTTGTTTTTTACCTAATTGACTCCCAGGTCTGAATATCTATAGATTAGTATTTTTTTGACAGTATATTTTAGAGTAAAATGCATTCCAAAAATTAGTGCCTCATATTTCACTTTGTTTCTAGTAAAATGGAGCTATAGTCTATATGTTTCCAAGTATTTATTATCTTTTGGGTCTACAAATTCAATACCAATGCATGATTCTTGCTTTGATCTTACACTGTCTGAGTGTAGAGTCCATAACTTAGAATATCGTAGGACTTATAATTACTGCTCCTCATGTTTTGTAGTAAAGTAATAAATCCCAAGGTTAGGAAATTTATATATTACTTATTCATTATTTATATTATATTCAGTAATAAGGTGCTTCATTCTTGGCTCCTAATCAATTTGAATCTAGTTTTCAATACCTCTCCATGGTAACCAAATGTGAGAGAAGTTTGTTGATACATACACATTCAATATCTTGGACCAATATCTACTGAGGATAAGTTTGTATCCTTCAAGGTTATTGTTGATCCATAAATGTGTATCATAGGTGCCCAGAGTGTTTAAGAATACTTGTCACTTTAGAATTCATAAGAACTCAATGCATGAGTTACAAGTTGTGATAATCCTGTTATCTTTGATGGAACAGAGGCAAATCAAGTGGATTGTTTCACAATATTTATAATGTTTGGTGGTTGGGAGCCACCGTGGCTAGATATTAGATCTATGAAAAATATGAATTATCAATGCTAAGAATAGTGAATTATGAAAAAAACTAATGTAAGATGGATATTTACAATGACAATTAAACAAGAGTGAATTGGTTAAAAAGGAGGAAAAAGAAGGGTAAGGCAAAAAATAGATGTTACTAATCTTCATTCCAAATATTATGACAAAGTTCAAATATCATTCAAGCATGCACTTAAACAATGTATAACATGAAGTATAATAAGTTAAAATCCTATTACACATCACACAAATTTATAAGGAAGATGGAAATAATGAAAATAATAATCAAAATCAATTTAAATATTTACCCTACAAGAAAATAGCATTAGCCCAAATGCAAGAAGACTAATAAAATGAAATGAACCTAAAGACCTTCAGTCAACATAGCATTATCACAAGTTAACAAATTTGCATTTGAATGTACACATAAGGAATTCATAATAACCATTAAAATCTAGAAATTAGAACCAACAAGTGAGAGATAAACCAAAATAACAAATGATACAAATGAATATGGACAATCTTTACAAAATTCCTTGTTTGTATTTCTTACTCAAAAATTTACAAAGTGATTTTGGTTCTAATAACTCCCTCTCTTTTTTATAAATGATAATACTCCTTTTATATAAAGTAAAGAAGTATGTTGATCATTCATATCCAATTACAAGTGACATGTATAAGAATATTTATCCATTATACAGATGTTCTATAATACACGAAACTTTTCCAAGTGGACTGACCTATAAGTAATGTGCTTACAAGATACACATGCCTTTACAAAATAATATCTTGCTTTAAAAATATTACAAAACTCTAAAAAAAGAATATTAATAACTAAATTGAGGTCCTTGAGGATATGTATCTCCATGTTTTTATTGAATAATATTCATCCTATAGTGTTTCTCATTGATGAACTGGAGGTCAACAATAGGCTTTAGGAAGAGCTCTTTTCCATGATCCTTTAGGTCCTTAAGGTTTCTCTCAAGCTTCTCTATTGCTTTCTTAATTCCCTTGGCATTTCCCATTTTTTATTCAAATGATATAATAGGCCCATGATCTTATTGTTATCTATTGTTTGGCCTTACCCTTGGTTTGTCATTTCTTGCATAAAATAAAAGGTTATGTAATTAAACTCTTCATTGGTTATAGTACCCAAAAATATAAATGAAGTGGGTTATTTGATTGAACTATCTAAAATGTGCAACATTCCATCTTCCTATTATTTTATGTCCTTATCCAAGTCGTCCATCTGCTTGGACCAGTTACTTAGGAATTGGATATTATCTACCAATATAGCCATGGTCATATTCAATTATGCTAAACTGATAGTCCTAAAGTTAGGGACTAGGTTTTTTGTCAAGGCATTGATCAAATCTTTCACTTGATATTCTTAATCCTACAATTGGAAAACTTGGCATATAGCCTTAGTGATTTTCTTCTTCATTATTCCCTGCTTGGTTCTAACTACCTTTAAAGAGTTAAAAAGGTCAGTCATGGTATCCTCAAACTTCATAAATTTGTCTTCATAGATTGATAAGATAGTACATTCCTTTAAATTCTTATTTTATTGAAAGAGGCCCTTGATCATGGTTTATAACTACTGAGATTGGGCTCGGGCTACATCTAGGATCTTTTCTTTGAATATCATGTCTTATCCTAGATTTTAGCCTTTAAAAGGGGTCAAACCTATGAATGGCTCTATCTTTTGTATGGTGAATTCTTCCCCACTGACCATGGATTTATTTTCAATCACCCTTTACAAATTGGTAGTCTCTATATGAAATTAAACCCCTACTAATGATTGAGTTATATTTGGAGCTAGGGTTTCCATTTGTGTCCCACTTGACTCCCTAAGAGTCTCCATCCTTTATTCTTCTTCATTTTGTAGAGCTACAATCCAAGGTTTGAGCTCATCATGCACATGGAAATTTACATATTTTGTAATATCCCAATGATGGTGCATGGTAGTAACTTAATTAGTTTCCCATATATAAACCATTCAATAATGGTTGGGCCATGAATTAGATTATCTTCACTAAAAAGGTTAACCTCACTCAAGGATGAATGAGGGTCAGTATGGGTTTCTTCTTTCCTGATAAAACCAATACTAACTTAGCCTTCCTCTTTGGGGTAAGTGTGGTAATAGGGACCAAATACATTTTCACTTCTTTCCCCTTCTCTTATTTTTATTCCTCAAGATGAGTTTCCTCTAATTGGACATCTTTCTCATCTGATTGATAATCACTAGATAACATTTACAATGTATCTTCTACTATTTCACTAGGATCCAATGCCACTATGTCAATGAATTTAAATGAAAACCCTAGTTCTTTAGGATAGGATGAATATGATGCCACCTCACCAAGTTTCTTTTCTTTGTGTCTCTATTTAATTTTTACCCCAAACTTTTGGATCTCTATTTTTTATTATGACTATGTGGGAAGAGGTTTACAGGATTAACCCCCTATAAAATGGTACTACCTTAGACCGAGTTGCCATATATCATCATTCCCTTTATGATATATCATTAATATAGCCTTTGGGTTGATGTTATGCTCTTTTATTTTTTCCAAGACTTTAGTGAAGGATGATGCCTTTATGTACATTGAGTCATAAACATCAGACAAATTTTCATATGTAACACTTATATTTTTTTCTTTCAAGTTCCATACTACCCTTTCTTGGGGATCCCACTATCTTAGTTCATCATGTTGTATTTTGAAAGAGGCTCTGTGTCTAGAAGAAACCTCAATATTGTCCCATTTATAAAATATAATCTTATCAATGGTCATGGGTAGGGTATGCAACAGTCCCTTCCTCTTGCTCTTATATGCACCATCTATACCATTGCATATCTAGTATGCTACCTCTTACTTAGCTAAGTTATTTGGCATATGGACTAGTAGCCTAAGTGGGGTGTATTGGGTCCCCTTATTCATGATGATTGTAAAATATAGGTAAAATCATATGTCACCAATGGATTAAATTGAATTTTGATGAAAGGACTAACTCTTACCATTAGGTTTCTAGTTATGGCCTCAGTCAAGGCTAGTAGACATAGTCACAAATGAAATGAATGTGGTCCCTATACTTGAATATGTTAAAATTTAATTAGAATTAGGATACTATCTATGTCCCCTTAGGTGTCCATCCTCTAATGTTAAGGATCTTGGTAGTGGTAATGAGGGCATATAATAGGTAAGACATCATGTAGAATTGGTTCTTAGTCCTTTTCTTGAATATATAAATCTGCCTACATAAACACGTGTTAACAACCTCACCAATAGGAGGGGAGATTTCATTCTCAACCATAAAACATATCAAGGGCACCCATATTCTATCAACATAAGTAGTGGTGGGATTCCCACATAACCTATTTATTAAAGTCATAATTGTTTTGATCCCGGGTAAGAATTGGCTAGTAGGGATGTTATTGAAATCAAAGAAGACTTGATTTCCATAGCCTAGCAATGGAGTGAGGATAATTTTTAGGTCATTCTTATAAGACCATTAATTTATTATGGCTATATCTACTTAGGGATTAAGCAACTTATATTATTTATCAAAATCAATGGGATAAATCAAGCTATAATTTTTTGAGTATGTTCATTAACCAACACGCCCTTTTCCATCTTACAATCTTTAAAAATAAGGGAGTGTTTCCTTACTTTTTCTTGCTTGATTTTTTTTAATTTAAAAAGAGGGTAGAAATAAGAGATAAAGGTTATGTACCTAGTAAACAAATACAAAGGGAATAGAAACCAAAGGAAAAAGGCTAAAAAAAAGACAAATACAAAGGGAATAGAAACCAGAAGCAGCAAAAAAGACCATCAAACAAAGGTGAAACATCTTGCTTCTATTCTGGATAAATCTAGAAAAAGAGATGAGCAGCTTGTAAAAGTGAAGCTAGATGTTGGCTTTTCGGACAAACCTGGAAGAAGACCCATAAGGAAAATCAGAGAGCTAGAAAGTAAGCAGAATATAGCTGATGGAAGGCAGGCAACAATCCTGGATTTTACCCCTAAAAAATAGTTATTAAATCATTATTTGGAAATTAGGGGGCTGAATGTATAATGAATTTAGAGGTTGTCCCTATATAACCTTAGGCTGATGCTACTTTTTAGTAGGTTTTGAGGAATGCTTTTCCTGGTGCATGTTAACGCTTTATCTTTCTTGATTCTGTTATAGGGTTTCGGGGCCCCTTCAAAACCTGTTTTTACCTTAATCTAAAATAAGAGATAAAGGTTATGTACTTGGTAAACATTTTTTTTGTTAATGACCAAATGAAGTGAGAATTCCTTATTTGGCTAGGGAAGAATGACCTCCAAATCACATTAACTTAAGAAAAATGGATTAATAGAAAGGTAAGGGATTGCCGGTGAGAAACCAATCCCAAGAAAGGAATGTGATTCCTTAAATGGACGTCATCCCTTGTTTAACATTCAATTTTATTGATAAAAGAGAAATCATAAAAGATATATATGGAAATGGTGCCAAATAAAAAATATCAAAGATATCTAGTTCATAACATGATTAATATGATCAAAGTAATTATTCCAAAGCCCCATAGATATGTCAATATGCTCCTAAATTATAGTTATTTGTTCATTGATGTCTTCATAATTAGATGTGAAAAATGTAGCACACAAAGCTAACTCAAATGCAATGTTACTTTGGTCAGCGAAGAAAGGTTGTGGGACAATAGGGAGGTCAAATATGATGTCAAATTGTTGTGCCAATCTAGGTAAGGTCATCTACATGAAAAAGATAAATTATAGTCAAGTTCAGAGAGGTTATAAAAGGGGTTATGCACTGATCAAAATCCTAAAGGAGATTTGGTATGGTGTAAGTGGAGTCAAAATAATAAACTATTATTTTAGAATGATAGTGATCATCGATGGTTAGGGTGACCATTGGAAGTTGTACTAATTGATGATGGTTGGGTGACTAGTGGTGATTTCTATAACCATCAATGGTTATAGTAACTAGATATAGTTACCTATCAAGGAATTTATAGAATGAGTTACAAAGGGTATATGGTGGATGAAAGGGGTGTCTATGGATGAAAAGGTATTAGGTGGGTATTTGGAGTGGGGAAGAGGGTTCAAACTAAATGATCAAGAAAACAAATAAAGAGTAGAAAATATAATAAAAAAATGTAACTTTGATATGTTAAAGATTTGATAGTTGAGTGTTAAAGATATTTGAGTGGTGTAATAATACTTTGAATTTTGAAAATCACATGGATAGGGTTTCAGGACATTAGATGCCTACATAAAGAAAAAAGAGAGCCTACATATGCAAAAATTTTGATCCATAACTCTCCCAAGAGCCCTACATTTATTAAAAAAAACTTGCTAAGTGAGGAGGGAAGCTTTAAGGGAAATTTTGTAAGTTGGGAGGATAAAGATTCCCATTTCAAAAGAAATAAACCTGTGAGATGTGCATGGGAAAGTTTCTATTTTTCCCATGCAATATCATCCATAGATGGATGATTTTTGTTTTTTAGGGGTGAAGACCTAACCATTGATGGTTAGGGTAACCATCAATGATTAGGGTGACCATCAATGGTTTATCCCTTGGTGCAAAAAGGGTTAAAAAGAGTCAAGGAAAGAACATTAAAATGTTTGGTGGCTATGTGTAAAGGGTGAGCTAACTAGCTAGATAGTTAGCTAATGGTCAAGAATAGGTCCAAGGTGATGTGATACTAGAAACATTCAAGGGGAAATTTTTAGGTGACGACATTTTTCCCATTTTTTGTGTGACTTTATGTTAGTAAGATATAGAATAAAAATAGAAGGTTAATAGTTCAAGGTCAATTGCCCCAAGTATGAGAGGAGAGTATTCCCCCTCAAACCAAGAGTCGATGAGGTAATATAGAATGCATGTCATGGTTTGATAAAATTAAAGAAGGTGTAGGTAATGAAATGAAACTATGTGCACAACCTGTAATGAGATGATAAGGGTATAAAATCATGCAAAGACATAAAATGGCTAATGTTAATAACATGAAGTGTAGGTTCAAGAAGAAGTGACAAGGTAATCAGTCCCCAACATTGGTGATAGTTGATCGAGATACACATATTAAATGTCCTTAAAATGGTTGGTGTTAACTTAGGTATCTCGGATAGGAAGTGCTCCCAATAAAAACATGAATGGTCAGGTTACACATGAGGTGGTGCAAAATAAATACAACAAGGACAAAGTGGTCAAAGTGGTCAATAATGACCAAAGCAAGGTTATTACAAGGTATATAAATAGGTTTAGTCTAAAACAGGGACCAACCTCATGATGGACATGAGAAAATGGGTGGTTGGGTAAGGGGTGTGGCTGAGCTGACTCCTAATGTATAAGGAAAGAGAACATTGCCTATATAGTCTCATGGACAATAAATCTAATATGGACTTCAGGCCAAATGTAGTTCTTTGTTGGGGATAGGGTGACTCCAAAATAAGTTTGAGTGTATGGGATATAGGTTGTCCCATTTGGGTGTGGTCAAGGTCAGGTTAAGGTGAAAAAGAGGAAAAATTTAAAGGGAAAATGTTTAGGGTGGTCTTTTAAATAAGAAAGGGGGTAAACTCTAATCATTGATGGTTATGTGACCATCGACAATCAGGGTCAACTAGTGATAGTTACTCAACCATCAATGGTTAAGACCCAAAAACCCTAAAACCATGACAAAAACAAAAGGAATAGTGAAGAAAAGTCATTGTTGTCATTTGTGCAAAATTGGTTGAGCATTGTCATGTTGTGGGTTACTTCATATGAAGAGTGAAAGGGATTATTGGGAGTGGGGTGAGGTGTCAAGATGAGATTAGTGTTTGGAGAGTGAGAGTGTGGTGGAGATGAATCTAGGATATGCATTAGTGGTAGGGCATGGTTTGAGGAGGCACCACCGATCAAAGAATGAGGTGGGTATTATTTGTTAAATTGATAGAATAAAATGATAATAGAAAGGAAACATTAAATTTAGGTATTATGCATTGTTTATGTGTGGGAATTGAAAACCTAGGGTTTAGATAGGGTGATGGTTTTTGTGAACTATGTGGGGATAAAGAGAGGGGGATAGTTATAAAACTCATCAAAGGATTGATAAGGGTGAGGAAGTGAGAAAAAATGCATGAGAGGGGGTATTTGGTGTGTTTTTGGGTGTTTTGGGGAGGTTGGGGGGTTGAAGCCCATGGTCAATGGTTACCCATAGGTGACCATTGGTACTTGACCTAACCATCGATGGTCAACCCTAGCGGCATAAAATACCGTAAGGGCACTGTTGATGGCTGGAATAATTGATGATGATCAAAAGGGGGGTTATGTTTTTGTTGGATAAAGAAAACATAGAGGGGAAATATTTGTAGGTGGGTTTTAAATAAGTGTTTATAAGAATAACTAGTTGTTTTAAATAGTTGTTTGGGGAAAATATATATAGTTGTTTATAGGAATAAGTATAGGGAAAGTGCTTAGAGATGTAAATGGTTGTTTTGGGATTGAGAATATTATAGGGTGTATAAAAGGTGGGTAGGTGATTTAAATAGTGTTATGGTGTAGAGGATAGTAAAGAGGTAGGGTAGAAGTTTACTAAGACCAACTAGGGGGATAGAAGTGAGAAAAGAATTAATTATTTTAGTTGACATGTTCATATGGATAGGTTATTATGTAATTTATGATATAATTGGTTTACAAGCATGAGAGTAGATATTGTTATGAGATTGAGTGTTTGAGATCTTTACAGAGGTAAGGGATGCCATATCAATGGATCACTAGAAACACATGGAGATAGTGATTTTCATAGTGATGTGGTATTACTAGCACCTCTCAAGAGATGCCAAGATGATATTCACCCTCATCGAGAGATGATATCTGATGACTAACACCTTCTAGTTATTGACAGGGGAGATGAGCATATTATTAGAGGATGTGCACCAAATTACATGTCTACATATCCCATCTACCATATTGAAGGGGATAAGATGGATGAGTGAATTGAAGATGTTGTATGGAGATGATAGAGGTGACACATAGTTCCATTCTAGAGGTTTTAGTATCAAGTTGATATACTGGAGATCCCTAAGGGATAGACATTGTTGACTATGTTGTAGTTAGTGGTTACTTATTATACATTGCTAGATTCAATCAGATGAAGATACCCAGGTATGTTATTGGGGCTATTGGTTGAGTTATTTCTAGGTAGAGTTGTGTTTTGATGGGCACATATATTATTGGTGTAGATATATAGATATTTGTGGGGGTTTAGGGTACATAGGCATTATGTCATTATCATGGGGTTTGTATTACATGGATAGGCTTATGAGTACATATGAGTGTTATAGCCATTGGGTTTACCAGCTAGGGAGTATTTAATAATGGATTATAAGGTTAGTTTCTATTGATGGAGGAGAGATAGGACCATGATAGAGGTAGGTGGTGGTACACATGACCTAGACTAGTTTAGAGATGTACTAGAGGGTTTGTTGGATGGAGACATAGTATGGAGGCCATAAAAGGAGTTGCCTATATAGGAGGGTTATCAAAATCATATGTTAACTTTACATAGCTAGAGATGGGTCTATAGGTGATGGGAGGGAAAGACTGAGTGTATCCCATTTGAGAGGATACGGTGATAGTTTGGATTAGTATAGGGGATCCCTCCTAATTTTTTACGGGATAGGAGGGAGGATTAGAAGTATTCACTTTCAGATCCATAGCCATAGGATGAGGTTTTGGATTTTGAGGAGCTACCATTAAGGGGAGGTGATGACATAGGGATGACACCTGACTACCCTGCATGGTTTTAGGGTATACATAATGTGATGGATTTTGGTTTTGGAGATGGTGATAGAGCCTCGATGGATGTAGATCAGAGATAAGGGCCAATGCAAGGGGACCCATAGGTGGTAGTAGCACTAGTAGTAACTCAGGACTAGATAGTTGCATTACATGGGTAGGTTATGACTCTTTAGGGTTAGGTAGGAGGATTAATAGTGGAGAGAGACCAAGCTCATGCATAGGTAATATCTTTATATGGGTAGGTGGCCATCTTATAGGGGCAGGTGATTACATTGAGAGGGGAGTGAGACTAGGTGAGGATCTCACTTGGTGTGGTGACCCAAGAAAGAGAATCCTTATAATGGACCAATAGAGTAATGATAGGTAAAACACCTCCCAAATAAGTCACATAGACTATGTATCATGTAGTGATATAGGAGATAAGGTATTATGAGGGTATTATGTTAGCATAGTGTTCTAATGAGTTGAGGTAAGGAGAGTATCAACTAAGTTTGTCAAGTGGGGTAGGTTTCAGGTCCCTAGGGTAGTGGGATATGGTAGTGGGTTAGTAGGAAGGGCCTCAATCTAGTATAGGTGTTTGTATATGTACAGGTGTAAGTACTAGTGGGGCTAGTGGTAGTGGTTTACCAGGGTCATGATATGTATATGATCCATTTTTGATACCAACCTATGCACTAAAGATGTGAGATGTATTTTGAGCAAGAGTTATGATGTATAGACATTTTATATTCCATGCATATATATATATATATATGGTTTCATTTTGAGATGTTGTGTTGATGATGACTGATGTTTATTTGATGGTTATGACCATGTTTATATGATGATGTATTTGGTTATGTTTTAATGCTAATTATGTTAGGATAGGTAGATTAGGATGTGTTGATTATTGATGATGATTAATGGTTATAATTGATTCAATAATATAGGTATGTGTTAAAGTATGTTTTATTAATGTTATTCATAATGGTTAATTTAATGTTTTGATGCGAGGTTGGTTAATCAGGTTAGCTAAGTATGATAAGTTGGTTAGTTTTAAATGTTAATGCTTTGATTTATGGAATGATTTTTGTTTTAATAGGTAATTTAGGTATGGGTGACAATGAAAATGGGCATGATAGATTCTTTGTCAAGGATCTTATTATACCCCACAAGGAAGATATGATCTTAGTGAAAGTGAACCCTTCATTCACATCAAATTAGTGTTTTCCTAGTAGTAAGGTGTGTCATATAAACACCATGTGTCAAGTGAGCTTAGAATCCTTTGATTTATAGATGTGATATGAAAAAGGGAGGGTAATGATAATTAGGTAGGGGAAGAAGTGTTAGATAGGGAACTATGTGTGGGTTCACCTACCCTTTTACTTGGGTAACATTTAGAACTAAAATAGACTAGTCCATGTCTTTTGAGGGGATAGACTAATCAATATGGGAAGTCTACCAATATTAAAAGAGAACTAGTTGCATTTCATTTAGGATAATGTTAAATTTTTGATAGGGTCATGCATTACTTTAAAAGAGGTGAAGCTGATTAAGGCAAGAAGCTTCATTGAGTTAAAAAATAGAGCTGATTATGGCTGCTAAATATTATTTATCATGTTAGCTTAGCCATCCTTCGAGAGAGTGGTCTAAGTTTAAATTTTGATAGTTATCATTTGAGGGAGTAGTCTATCATTTTATCATTTAGGTGACAACCATATTTTGAGGGAGCAGTCTATTTCTTTTTCTTATGATAATGGACCCAAATAATATGTATCCCAAAAATATTGAAATTTTGCTTTAGACATGGATGCATCTATTTCAAGCTTAGATCAAAACCATTTGTAATGGGAAATGTGTGCCTCAATATATTGGTTATGTGATAATAGGAAGGGGTATTAAATAACATGTAGCCATGGGATTCCATAGAACAAAAGATGAAAATTATCCATGAGAACCATGCCATGGGTAGAGCAATGGTACCCATGTTTAAGATTGGATGAAAATTTTGATGGATAATCACATGGATCTAGTGTAACCACATGTACCCCACATGGATCTACTGTAACCACATGTCCCAAGAGGAATAGGGTAAGAGGATTAGGGAAGTGAGAAGTTCTTAAAATCAAAGGATGAGCTTAAGTTAGACTATAGGGTGTGTTAGATAGGCCTTAAAAATAGAAAGGATGCAAATGTGAAGCATTGAGAGGCTCAAGTTCTGGTTTGCCTTTGAGAGAGGATAAATGATAATCTCATGATCCATACCTATGGGTTATAATATAGGGTTTGAGCTAGTTGAAGGCAAACTTACCCCTTTTGGTTTTCTCCATGTTTGTTACGTACTAGTTTTCCTTAAGAATGAGGTTTCCAATGTTAAATTCTCAATCTATTAGACTTTTGTTATAGGTATAGGTGACACACTCATGATAAACATGAAGATGATTAAGGGTAGTGAGGTAATGATCATCAAGTACCTCTAGATGTGCAAGATGTTCTTGATGATAATCTTCATTTGAAATGATGTCTCATAAAGATATATGAAGAGAGGGGATTTAGACTTCAAGTGGTAAAATGGGTTCTATTTCTATTCAAATTTTGCTTTCTATATTCAAGAGAAGAATTAAGAAACTTAGAGATGGTCAAGGCTTGATGTGTACCTGGATGTAGTTTGCGCACCATAATCCAGACGATGTGAGTACTCCTCTTTGGCTGTGGAGGAATGACACCTGCAAAGAAAAGAGACTTGGACAAAGGAGGTGTTAGATAAGGAGATGGTGGGTTGCCAAGTGAAAGCCTGATCCTAGAAGTATGAAAACTTCCTTAAGGGAGGTCAACCCACTATTTGATAAAAAGATGTCTGATAAAAGATAGAATGTTAAAAAGACTGAAATGATAACAAACTGAAAAGAAAAGGAAGCAAAAGCTTACCTGAGAGAAGCTGTCGAATTGGCCAGAGTCACTGACATCGGTGGTCCTACTGGTGTCGGTTAGTCAAAGTGCTGATGTCGGTTAGTCTATCGACGTCAGTGGAGGCAGCGACTGACGTCGGTCGAGGCAGTATGCTTGGACGGGGTCTGGTCGAGTCTTCGCTCTGTGGACAGCGTCTGGTTGTGGAGAATGGTTTATGGACGGGTCTGAGATAGAGTTTGGGCCAGGTTGAATGGTCTGAGGTTTGGGTCTGATAGTCTGGGCAAGTTTTTGGAATGTGGACGAGTTTGGTCAGGGAAAATGGTCTGGGTCTGTCTAAAGGTCTAAGAGTCTAGTTTTGAGGTAGTCTGAAAGTCTGAATCTGGTCTGAGGCAGAGGGTCTAGTTGAATGGACAGAGGGATAGAGGAGGCCAACAAAGAGACAGAGGAATCAAACAGAAGGCAGAGATAGCAGAGAAATAGGATTCGAGATTTGTTTGGTTTGGTCTGGGAGAGAAGTGTTGAATCTAATTTAGAAACAAATGACTATAAAGCACAATGAAAACATAGAATATAACATACCTGCGCCTGCTGATCTCTGTTGTTGTTGTTGCCACTTGTTGAAGACCTATTACTGATGGAGAATCCCTGTTGTGCTTGCAGAAGCTTGTTGTAAGTACCTGAGGGGGAGAGTTAGATGCTTGGTTGAGATATTGGTAGATTGATAGGGTCTAAGAATGGATTGATGATCAGAGTGTTTGATTTCGAGTCAGGATTGCGAGAGAGAAGACCAAGAGAGCGAGGGAGGAGGAGATAACGGTGCAGAAGATGTTATGAAAGGTGCTGACGTCGGCAATATCACCGACATTAGTCGACAGTTGACCGACGTCGGTGGCTGAAAGGCCGAAGAAAGGCTAAAAATAGCCTTTCATCCATTTCCCAACTGTCGAGTCAGCAAGTCTGAGGGAGAAACGGTCGAAGGGGATTAAATGGATGAGAGGAGAAGATGGAATGGGAGTCTTAGGCATTAAATGGCCATGTGGGGAATGAAGGGGATCTAAGGAAGGTATCCTAGGGTGGCGAGGTGGCAAGGAGAGGGAAAAGGGACTTATTTAATTAAAAATAGATGATTATTTCCAATTAATAAGACCTAGGTGGGTTAGGGATAGTCGAAGTGGCAAGGGACCAAGGGAAGAGAGAACGAGGAGGAGGACCAAGGGG
This sequence comes from Torreya grandis, assembly GCA_037957365.1. NCBI lineage: Eukaryota > Viridiplantae > Streptophyta > Pinopsida > Cupressales > Taxaceae > Torreya > Torreya grandis. The sequence continues at coordinate 720,422 of JARHVA010003726.1, read as the reverse complement.
TAGACATGATTTTGGTGTCTACATTTGCCCCTTTTTGTCTTGTTGGTTGTTCTAGATGAACTGCAAGACAAAAATAGGAGGTGGTTGCCCCAGGTGAGGGATAAGGTTGATTTTGTCTTGTTGGTTGTTCAAGTGAACTGCAAGACAAAAATAGGGAGAGGATGATTGGTTGCCCCGATTATGGATGAGGTATTCCCCCTCAAAGCAGGAGTCGAGGGAAGGGAAACTAAAATTGGGTGTTGATTTGATAAAGAGTGGATGAAAAAGGAGATGTGAGGGTGAACGCTGCAAAATTTGTGATTGCGCATATACCACTTCACGAGATGGTCGGGTCAAATTGTCGCATGTCGAGGGTCGAGGAGTGCCAAAATTGAAGTAACCGGGCCCCAGCATTTAGTCATCTACTGATCGGGTCACTCAATCTAAGCTGAAGCTCCAAATGGTCGTCATGTTCTAGGTATCCCGGGCTCAGTAAGTGCTCCTAGAAACACAAAAAAGTCACAAGTAGTGCGGATCAACCGGCTTGCGATCCTATACTTGTGAGGGTCCAAAAAAAAGTCTGTGCACAATTTGCTAACCAATCAGGAGGTAGCATATATGCAAAAAAAACCAAGATAGAGTTGTCTCAGAAGTGGTCAAAGTCTGCAGAGATAGGCATGATCTCCATGGTCGCTGGTCAGGTTGAGATATAAGTGATCTCAAATGTGCCCCAAGAGGAGTCAGAAATGACTTCAACATTGGCAGGGCTGGTTAATTGGTCATGATGGAAGATGAAAGGTCGATGTCTTGAGAGAGACAAATGAGCAAATGGGTGGGCAAAGGAATGGCCGAGCTAACCTCAGAAGACTGAGTGCTGCCTACATAGCCCTTGTGTGAAGGGCCTCAGACCAATGTAGTTCGGAGAGAGGGTCAAAGAGGTCGATAGTGGGTTTTGGTCATGATGAATAATGAGGGAAAGAAGATGATGTTACAGCCTTTTCCATATTATGTAATGGTGTATTCTGCAACATTGGTCGAGGGGTCTTTCATCCCTAGCAATTTTCCACAGTCGTAATGGATGTATGCTAAAAATGAATGGAGGTCTATTTATGCTTCAGCAATTATTGGTTTATGCTTAACATAAATTGTGTCAGGTCGATAGTTTCCATGTGTATTGGTGTCCTTAGAAACTATGTGAATGGTCTAGGTCATGTCATAGTCTGAAAATGTTGGATTGGTGTAGTTTGAATTTGGTTGGATGGATAATGATGTTGTTGGATGTGTGACCAAAATGTGTCAAAAGCGAAAGGTGAATTGCTCTTTCATTGACAAGGACTAGAATGAGAGCATGGATAAGGGTTGTTAGAACCAAGAGCCTCGTTTATGCATTGTGTCGTTGACCAGTGTTGTGTTAGAGTGGTAAGCGAATCACTTGACGTTAAGTGAGCTCAAAATCCCTTGAGTGTGTAGGGGTGATAGGATTGATATGAGAGATGGAAGGGGGAACCCTTTTTGGCAGGAACAACTTTGCCCCTTTTATATGTGGCCTCGAGAAAGACTATAGACAGTCCATGACTCTAAAGTTTTGTCAGTCAGTTTTTTTTTTTAGGGCAGACTGATCGATGCGGGAAGCCTGCAATGGGATATTGTCTTGCTTTGTGGTCATGTTGTGAAGCTGATCGATGTGGGAAGCCTACGATGGGATATTGTCTTGCTTTGTGGTCATGTCGTGAAGCTGATTGATGCGGGAAGCTTCAGAGAGAATGCTGTGTTTGGCAAAATTTATGCATAGCCATCCTTCAAGGGAGTGGTCTATATTCTGCTTTTTATGTTTGATATGACTTTGGAATAGCTGTCCTTCAAGGGAGCAGTCTAGTAAATACAGCAATGATGATGTAGCTATCCTTCAAGGGAGCAGTCTACATTTATAGTTTTATGACCTTGGAATATGTATCCCATTTTTATATTTTTGATTGATTTGTTGACTGGACTTTAGGTCATGGACTTGACTATAGAGGTTTAGAGGGTTTCCCTTTTATTAGGACAAAGCGTTCATGCTTGCCAAAAGGGTTAGGATTGAGGGTTGAAAGGAATAAGAATGATGGTGACTGGGAGTGCTCAAGGGATCGAGCTTAAGTTAAACATCAAATGAATAATTATTTGACTAATAGTAGTCTAGTCAAAGAGGCAAGACATAAAGGGGCGTAGATTCTGACAAAATCCTGACCCATGATGGTATTAAGGTCCGAGTCAATTGGGAGCAAATTTGCCCCATTTGCTTCATTCCAAATTGGTCACAATGATTAATGACGGTTTGAAGAAATGATAGGTGCTTGGTTGGGTGGTGTTTGATAATTGAAGTTTGGTCGAGGTTTTGTTTATGCTAGTCGTGGTCACGATTAAAAAGATTGGTTGATGATTGGACTATGTGTGGTCGAATTTTAGTCGAGGTCAAAGTCGATGTCATGGTTGAAGGCTTAGTTAAATGCTTGGTCGAGGTCAAGATAAGGTTGGATTCCCCCAGTCACTTAGGGAGAATGTTGGATAAATTGGTCAAGGTTGGTTGAGGCTTGGTGGCTAAATGGACTGTGTTGATATCAAATAATGGGGTCAAAGGTGGCAAATGGACCATAGTCTGGCGTGGAGATCTCGATTTAGGTGATGAGGTTTGAGAAGTATGGGTCGGTGTTGATGATTTGTCAAAGAGGTGGTCAAGAAGATCCTTGATAAGAAGGGAATCCTTTTTCCAGTTTTGATGAATGATAGCTTTAAGAGCACAACAACACTCGGTGTCATGTCCCGGAGTGTGATGATAATGATAGAATTTAGAGTTGTCAAACCAAGATGGTCTTGATCTGAGAGTTGATGAGCGGGGTGGTGTTGAAGGTTTGCTGATAACGTGGTTGAGAAGAAGGGTGTCATTCCCCAGACATTGGCGAATGGCAACCTTGAGGGCACAACAATGTTTGGTGTTGTGCCCAGCCGTGCGATGATATGCACAAATGCAAGTGTCGTCGAACCAGGGTGGTTTTGGTCCGAGAGAGTGATATGGTCTAAGAGGCAGGAGATAGATGTGAGAGGACTACAATAATTGTCGTAACAGCAAAGCATAAGAACCTACTAACTGGTCTGGATGTTTTGTTGCAATGGGGATTGATGACTTTGGTTTGGGAGGTGTAAGAGGCATAGGTCGATGGTTTGGAGAAGATATATGTTTGAGGGGTTGAGGGAGTAATGGAGGCAACTTGCCTCTGTGAAGTATGGGAATAGAAAGAACTCCTATTAAAGTGGAAGGATGCGGGCCCAAGATTGAAGGTAATGAAGAAGGTGTGGGAGGAGTCCTCATGTGTGGTCTAGTGGCCTTCTTTGATATGGTTTGAGGGCCATTATTGCATGAGGCGAGGTCAGATGTGGGGCAAACACCAAGAGGTTCAATCTATTTTGGTAAGGTGGGCGCTTGTGTGGATTTAGGCTTAGATGTGGATGGAGGTGAGTGAGATGTAACAATCTTAGGCAAAAGAGAAAAGGAAACCATGACTGGGTCATCCTCAGTCAAAATGGGTGAAGAGACTGGGTCTTCTCCTGGTGGAGAAGAAATAAGAGAGTGCGGCTCCTCAAGAGGGCAGGAGGCAGGAATGATCGTGCCTTCTACTTGTGCTTGAGGAGTAGGCAAGGTAGGGTCTTCGGATGAAGGTAAGGCTAATGGCATAGGCATGGTCGAGGTGTCCTCTAGTATGAGAGAGGTAGATGGAGGACTAATAGGAGAAGAATGTTCTTCATCCTGTGATGGAGGAGGTTGGTCAGGGACAAGAGGCAATATAGTGTTGATTGTTTGAATATTATGGTCATGAGAGTCATTGATCATGGTTTGGACATTATTTTGAGTGGGTGGATGATTAGGGAATAGTTGTTTGAAGATATCGATGTTTTGATTTGGTGGGGCATTTGGGTTATCTAAAATAAGATCCCCCTTGTCGATCATGTCTTGGATTATGTTCTTGAAGGTTCGGCAATTGTCGATGTCATGGCTGTGGACGCGATGAAAGTGACAGAAGTCAGCCTCCCTATACCATGGAGGGAGGGATTTTAAAGGGTCGAATTGAGGTGGTCATATTGGAGGGAGATTGAGGACCCCCTGCTTGAGTAGTTTTTCCAAAATGGAAGCGTATGATTCTCCAAGTGGAGTGTATGAACGCTGGATGTACCATTGTTGGAATTGTTTGGTGATGCTTGAAGATGTAGAAGGTTGAGAGTAATTAGTTGTCGTCGATGATGGTGATCTAATGACCATAGTGTTGGCCACTCCTTTGGGTTTGGATTTGGCAGAAGAAGAAGGTCTAGAAGAAGAATGGTCATTGGTTTTTGCGTTGGTATTACGCAATTTGACTTTATCCTCTTCAATGGCGTAGAGTTCAAGCTTTCAAGCCATAGTGAAAGCTTCATCAAAAGTGCAGAATGTCTGAATCTGCAAGGTAGGAGAGATGTGCCTGGCACATGCTCAAGAAAAGATCTCGATGAGCTCAAGTTGAGGTAAGGAGAAAGAGAGCTGGTTAATCAAGCCTCTCCAACGGGCGACAAAATCGACTATTGATTCGTCATCGAATTCCCTGATGGAGTAAAGGTCTGTGATTGAGACTTGTTTGGTGATGTTGATAGAAAAATGGTCAAGAAATAATTGGGCAAGTTGAATGAATGAAAAGATAGAATGTCTGGTAAGAGAGTTATACCATTCAAGGGTGGAGCCAGAAAGGGACATAGGGAACATGCGTAAAAGTAACGCATCATCGTGGGCAATAAGATAGCAGGTATGTCTAAATGCCCAGAGATGTTGTTGTGGGTCTTCCTTACTCTGGAAGTGAGTAAATTTAGGAAGCTCCCATTGGTTGGGGTATGGTCGGATAGGGACAGAAGGATGAATGGGCTCGTTACAAATTTTCTCATATGAGAGAGCATTGCGTGAACCAGAGATAGAGATCTTGAGACTAGACATTTTATCCATCAGCATTTTAATGACGTCTACTGACGGATTGATAGGTGGGGCACCCCCTAAGTTGTAGGGTACTTGGAAGGTGGTCGAAGAGGCGTATGACGTACTTGGTTGTGCTTGTGTAGGCACAACATATGGATAGTACGTCATGGGGATAGATGTCATGGTCAAAGGGGCTTGTGTCATGAAATTGGAAGACATAAGTTGACTGGATACCACCATAGGTGGTTGAGTGGTGGCACTGGTAAAAGGATAGGTTGGCACTCCTGCATTCATGGGCGCAAGAGTGTGAGGGGTCGAGATAATCAAGTTCTGGTCTGGTGTAGAACTTGGTTGAATTGTAGGTGGTTGAGGGGGTAATGGAACCCCGATGGAGGTTGGTCTAAAAATGGATGGGGAGGCCAAACTTTGTGTATTGGCCATGGTCAGGTTAATGGTTGAGGTGAAAGGCTGAGTCGTAAAGGGCTAGGTGGTGAATGGTGTCGATGTCGTCGCCATGTCACCCGAAAGGTCTCGCGTTGGGTTTCTTGTGAGATAGTTTTGGAGGGCTGCGGTATTGAGGTCCAAGAATCTTTCAAAATCTTGGTCCCCTTCAGGGATGATGGGAATCTGAGTCAGGGTCGGTCCTGTAGGATTTCTTTCAGTCTCCGAGTGGAACTCCATGATAGGATTGGTTAGGGATGAGAAAGCGTGGTCAAGAAGAGGGTTAGGTTCCAAAAACTGTGTGTTTTCAGTTTTAGAAACTCAGAATGAGGTTTTGGCAGAAAAAGGGGTCGGGTTTTAAGTTAGTGTTTTGGAAAAGGGGACTATGACAGTGACCGATGTTAGTTGAAAAACTGATGTCGGTTATATCAGGTGGTCGACGTCGGTCATAAAACTGATGCTGATGAGGAAAGATGGCCGACGTCGGTGGTAAAGCCGATGTCGGTCACTGTGATTTCCAGAAACTCAGAAAAATTTGGAGATTCTTGGAAAAACAATGAAGAAAGCATCCTCACTAACTCAAAAAAGTAGATAAGAATAGAGAAATAAAGATGGAGATAGACAGACACTAAGCGCTAAATCCTAAGAATCGATTTTTAGAATCTTGTGGCTTATGCCTTAAAATGATGTTTGGGAGGTTGGCTGTTAGAAGGGTCCTAGAAAAGGTAGTCTAAAGATGGTTTCAGCTGTGTTTAGGTGCTCAAGAAGTCTGTATTAGGTTCGGTACGTGGCCTGGTGCTAAGGAGCAAGCTCCCCTCACTTCACGATTCTAGTGGTTAGCTGGTTTCGCTTAGCCAAAATATACCTTGCCTAGAGATTAGCCTCTGCCAGAGAATGGAGTGGGCTTTCCCCTTGGTGATGAAATCCAAGTGAGATTGCCAGGTAGGGGTAAGGTATCTGCTGGGGGATGAAATCCCAGTCGGGCCTTGCTCAAGTAAGTTTTATGTTTGTTTTAGTGCATGTGGTTTAGGTTGTGTAACATCAAGTGATCTACAATTTATTCAATATGCAGTCTAATTACTATGTGTGGTCTAAGAAATGCAAGCACAAGCAGAAATGCAATGCAAAGTGTTTTAAAGCCCCAAATCAAAATGTTAAATTGGAATGAAGACAAGTTGGAGAAAGGGTTGAAGAAAATGATTCTGGACTAGTCTAGAAATGCAAGAAAGGAAAAGAAAAGATTCTTTTTAGTCCTGCTTAAGATGTCATTTGGAAAAGAAGAACGAGGTGAAAAGGGAGGATCCTAAATGCACCTAAATGAACAAAGAAGAAAGGGAACCCCAGGAAGGCCCTAAAGGGGTCCCACTGGGTGTGCCAGAATGTTTCTATTCAAATTTCACTTTCTATATTCAAGAGAAGAATTAAGAAACTTAGAGATGGTCAAGGCTTGATGTGTACCTGGATGTAGTCTGTGCACCGTAATCTAGACGCTGTGAGTACTCCTCTTTGGCTATGGAGGAATGACACCTGCAAAGAAAAGAGACTTGGACAAAGGAGGTGTTAGATAAGGAGATGGTGGGTTGCCAAGTGAAAGCCTAATCCCAGAAGTATGAAAACTTCCTTAAGGGAGGTCAACCCACTGTTTGATAAAAAGATGTCTGATAAAAGATTGAATGTTAAAAAGACTGAAATGATAACAAACTAAAAAGAAAAGGAAGCAAAAGCTTACCTAAGAGAAGCTATCGAACTGGCCACAGTCGCCGACGTCGGTGGTCCTACCGGCATCGGTTGGTCAAGATGCCGACGTCGGTTAGTCTGCCGACATCGGTGGAGGCAACGACTGGCATCGGTCGAGGTAGTATGCTTGGACAGGGTCTGGTCGAGTCTTCGCTCTGTGGACAGGGTCTAGTTGTGGAGAATGGTCTGTGGATGGGTCTGAGATAGAGTTTGGGCTGGGTTGAATGGTATGAGGTCTGGGTCTGATAGTCTGGGCAATTTTCTAGACTGTGGATGAGTTTGGTCAGGGAAAATGGTCTGGGTCTATCTAAAGGTCTAAGAGTCTGGTTTTGAGGTAGTCTGAAAGTCTAAATCCGATCTAAGGTAGAGGGTCTGGTTGAATGGGTAGAGGGATAGAGGAGGCCAACAAAGAGACAGAGGAATCAAATAGAAGGTAGAGATAGCAGAGAAACAGGATTTGGGATTTGTTTGGTTTGGTCTGGGAGATAGAAGTGCTGAATCTAATTTAGAAACAAATGACTATAAAGCACAATGAAAACATAGAATATAACATACCTGCGCCTGCTGATCTCTGTTGTTGTTGTTGCCGCTTGTTGAAGACTTGTTGCTGATGGAGAATCCCTGTTGTGCTTACAGAAGCTTGCTGTAAGTACCTGAGGGGGAGAGTTAGATGCTTGGTTGAGATATTGGCAGATTGATAGGGTCCAAGAATGGATTGATGATCAGAGTATTCGATTCCGAGTTGGGATTGCGAGAGAGAAGACCAAGAGAGCAAGGGAGGAGGAGATAACGGTGCAGAAGCCGTTATGAAAGGTGTCGACGTCGGCAATATCACTGACGTCGGTCGATAGTTGACTGACGTCGGTGGCTGAAAGGCCGGAGAAAGGCTAAAAATAGCCTTTCATCCATTTCCCAACTATCGGGTCTGCTAGTCTGAGGGAGAAACGGTTGAAGGGGATTAAATGGACGAGAGGAGAAGATGGAATGGGAGTCTTAGGCATTAAATGACCATGTGGGGAATGAAGGGGATCCAAGGAAGGTATCCTAGGGTGGCGAGGTGGCAAGGAGAGGGAAAAGGGACTTATTTAATTAAAAATAGATGATTATTTCCAATTAATAAGACCTAGGTGGGTTAGGGATAGTCGAAGTGGCAAGGGACCAAGGGAAGAGAGAACGAGCAGGAGGACCAAGGGGTAGACACGATTTCGGTGTCTACAGGTTCTACCCCAAAGACAATATAAAAAGGGGTAGTGCTCATAGAGGTTCAAATGATGGTATGATAGGCCCACAAAGCAAATGGGATATGTAAATTATAATCCCTTCTTGAAGCATTGATGACATTATTTAACATTTTGATGAGAGTTTTATTAGAGGAATCTGCTTGTCCATTGACTTGTGGTCGATAAGGGGAGGAATGACTAATTTTGATACCAAAGGTTTTGGAGAAATCTTGGACCTTTTTGTTCTTGAAAGATTTATTGTTATCAGTGATAATCTTGTAAGGGACACCAAAATGGCAAAATATGTGGTGATTAATGAATTGAATGATATTTTTAGCTTTAATTGAGATAAGGGGGATGGCTTCCACCTATTTAGTAAATTATTTGGTAGTAGTAAAGATGAATTGGTGTAAATGTGATGAATGAGGGTTGATTTATTTGATGAGATCCATGCCCCATTTAAGAAAGGATAGAAATCCTTAGATACTTGAAGTCCATGAGTGGGTGCATGGTGTAAATTAGCATGTTATTGGAATTTGACACACTTCTTAACATAGTCACAATAATCCTGATTGAGTGTGGGCCAATAATATTCTAGATGAAGGATATGTTTGGCAACAACCAAACTATTGAAATGTCCCCTGCATATCCCATCATGATTCTCTTTGATAGCATGGGGAATTTCATGACTATGAAGACATTAAAGGATAAGGCCATCAAAGCCTCATTTATGAAGAATATCCCCTAGTATTAAGTATTGAGAGGTGATTTGAATTAAATATTTGTGCGTATTTCATGAAATATTGGGTGAAAGGACACCAACATTAAGGTAGTCAAAGATTTGGTTATACCAAATGTCTAAATGTGATGTTTCCACCTAAAAAATGGTAGAAATATTGTGACTGAGGTAAGATGGGGTGATAAAGTGGTGCATAGTGATAAATAGTTTAGATTCATCATGTTGGAATGGAATTTAAGATGCAAGGGAAGCCATTATATCTACTAATTTGTTTGTAGAGTGAGGGATTGATTGGATGGTATAATGGTTAAATGATGCTTATAGTTTATCAAAAATTTGTTTATACTTCAAAAGATAATCTTTTTTGCATTGATAGGATCTTGTGACTTGGTTGATAATAGGTTGAGAATCTCCAAAGATGTGTATAGCTTTGACTCCTAAATCTTGTGTGGTTTGGAGACCTATGATCATGTCTTCATATTCATCTATATTATTGATACATTTGAAATAAAGTGGGAGAGGTTCTCTATTAATATTAATGAGGACTATGCTATCACCCCAACCATTAAGACACTTGGAACCATTGAAATACATAGTCATTTGATAGGTGGGTTCTTCTGAAGAAAGAGTAGCTATAGACTCATGTGGAAAGGAAATAAGAGGAGTTTGATTATTAGGGTGAGGGGCTTCAACTAATTGCTCCAAAATGACCTATCCTTTAATGGACCTTTGTGGAAGAAACTCAAGATCAAACTTAGATAAAATCATGAGCCACATAACCATACATTGGTTATGATATGGCTTAGAGTGCATATACTTGAGGGGGTCAGTGTTGGTAAGGACATAAATTTTGTGGTTAAGAAGATAGTGACGAAGTTTAGAGGTGACAAAAACTAAGACAAGGAAGAGTTTTTTTGGATGGGTGTATCAAGTTTCATAGTCAATGATGGTATGACTGATGTAATAAATAACCTACTCCTTATGTTGGTTATTACAATGATCGAGCATGGATCCCAAGGATTGAATAGTGGTAGATATGTATAAATAAAAGGTTTGATCTTCCTTTGGGGGAATAAAGATAGGCAAAGAAAGAAGATACTCCTTGATTCCATCAAAGGCTTATTTAATCTCCTTGGTCCATTTAAAGGGGGCATCTTTTTTTAGGAGGTGGTGAAAGGGTTGACAGTGATTGGATAGCTGGGAGATAAAATAGTAGATTGACTAAATTTTGCCTTGTAGGCTATGAAGTTGTTTTAAGTTAGTAGGAGGCATTTCTAGAATGGATCTAACTTTTTTGGGGTCTATTTATATTCTTCAAAGGGAAATAATGAAGCTTAGAAGTTTTCCTAATAAGACCCCAAAGATGCATTTCTTTGGATTGAGCCTGACATGGTAATGGATAAGTCTTTCAAAGATGATGGCTAAAATGGTGAGGTGATCTTAGTGATGTTTGGATTTTCTGAGCAACATCAACATAGTCTTCAACTATTGTATGAATGAGGTCATGAAAAATGTAGGTCATTACTCACTGATATGTGGCTCCTACACTATTTAAGCCAAAATGCAGACGTGATAGAAAAAATTTACCCATGGGGTAATGAAAGATGTTTTATGTTGATCTTGGGGGGTAATCAATATTTGGTTATATCTTGAAAATATATCCATGAGGGATAACATTTCATGTCTAGTGGTAAGATCAATAAGTTGGTTGATCTTAGGTAGAGGAAAGTCATCTTTGGGTCATGCAAGGTTAAGATCCTAGAAATCCACACAAAGGTGGAGTCCCCCAGTGGGTTTGGTGATAGGAAAAATGTTAGAGACCCATTTTGGATAGTCAATGGGTTGAATGAAATTAATATATAAAAGGTGTTAAAGTTATTCTTTGATAAGGAGAGCTATAAAAGGATGATTACAATGAAATTTTTACTAGACTGGATTAACTTTGGGATGGGTGATGATGTTATGAATGGCAATGGATGTATCAATACCAAGCATATCCTAATAAGACCAAGCAAATACTATGCTAAGGTCATGAAGGAAGGTTGTATAATTTCTTTGTTTCTTAGGAGTTAAATATTTGCCAATCTTGACAATATGAGGGTTCCCCTAAGTACCCAAAATAAAGTCTATGGTTGATTAATTTAACATATTTTGGTTTTCAAGGGGGAGGGATTTTTGAAGAGAATAATCCTCTGTACCCAGATAGCTAAGAATAGATTTTTCATCTTGACATTGGATGGTGTTAATGGTGGGATAATCATGTGTGATCATTTCAGGGTGGATGAGAGGAATGATTTTAGTTTAACATTCTTGTTGATAAGTTAGGGGACCTAAATTGATGGTGTTGATCAAAAAAATTAGGTGGGATGATGTCGTTATCTTCAAATGGAGTTGGTGAGGGTAGAAGTTCTTCAAATTGGAAATGTGAGGTTAATAAGGGTATAAGTTACTCAAATGGGAGAGGTGGAATTGGTGAGGTTGGTGGTTCTCCAAAAGGAAGAGGTGGTATTGGTGAGGTTGGTATGGGCTCTTCTAGGGGAACATACCCTAGGCCAAAGAAATCATAAGGTTTCTAAGTTTTGATAGTAAGAAGTGCATGGGGTCCTTATTCATAGAGGCCAAACCTAAACCCTTTCTAAGTGCATCAATGAAGGTACATTTGGGTAAAGGTCATGTTTCTAAGATAATAAATATTAGAGTGAATGGCTAGATACAAGGCATGGTGGTGGGAGAAAGAAGTGGTTTGTCAAATCCCTCATAGACAAAATATGTTCTATTGTTGGGAAGACTAAAAGTGATATGGGTATCGATATTAGTATCATAAGATGGATCATTATAAAGGTTACCAAATTCATGTGGAGTGGAAAAAGTATCCAAAGATAAAATTTGATATTCCCCAAATGTAAGTCATTGGAATATATATTGCAAGGGGTTCTCAACTAGGATTTCTGATCAATAAATAGTTGAACTAGTGGATGCTTCACCATTATTGAAAATATAAGTTTTGGTGTATTGTTTTGACATGGTCATTTGGCTAGTGGTTGGCTATGAAGAGGGTGAAGGTGGAATAAGAACATTATTAGGCTAATATATCATATTATAAGAAGCAAAGGGACTTATATTGGATTTGATTGTAATGACTTGTCCCTCATGTTCAAACTTGATGCATCGGTGAAGGGTAGAAGGTATGTATGCCATGGCATGGATCCAGGGGTGACCAAGTAAAACATTATATTGAAATTCACCCTCTATGATGTAAATTACTTTAGGAATGGTTTGAGGCCCCAGATAGATGTGGAGAATAACTATCCCTAGAGTAGTGGCCAAGGTATCATTGAATGATCAGAGAACTAGTGAGCTTTTTGACATGATGTTTTTAGGTAGTTAAATTTGATCATAGGCATGGGACGATATGATATTGATACTCACTCCCCCATCAATCATGACCCTTTTGGCATGTGTGTTATTTATGGATGTTGTAATAAAAATAGGGAGATCAAGATCTTTGTTATGATATGGTGGGATTTTAGACTCTTGAAAGGTGATGCTATTAATGTATTGGATAGCTCCAATAAAAGATGCAAGAGGTTTGGGATCATCTGGTTGAACCTTTATGGAATGAATTTTTATAATTAAATATTGATAATGTTGAGGCAAGGTGTTAATTAAGTCATAAAGACTCATTTTGATGGGCATTTGGTGAAGTTGTTTTATCACCAAGTGTTAGATGAATGAAGGTGCATTGAAAGATAAAGGGGCTCCCAAAATGGAGACCTTAGGATTAGATGGTTGTGAAGGTGAAGGGGTAGTCTTTTGGGTTTTGTTGGTTGGTTAAGGATTTAAATGGTAATCCCATAGAATGGTGACCTTATCTTTATCCTTTTCACTCTATTAGACTCCTTTTCCCTTGTCTTTGTGTTAGGCTATAAACTGAGTTACCATATGAATAATATGGACAAAGGGAGCAATTACTTGCTTTGGTTCCTTTGTTTTACTTCTTGGCAGGAGTAGAGAAGGAGATGATTGGTAAGAAGATTGGATAGGTGGTAAAAAAGGCAAAAGGCTTAAAGAAGGTTCATCCAATAGATCATCATACTCTAAAAGGCCATGAATGATAGTTTGGAGAGATTTACAGTTCTCCATATCGTGTCTAAGGGTTTTATGGTAAAGATAAATTAGATTGTCATTAAACCAAGTTGGCTTTTGGTGAGTAGGGTTAAAAGGATTGATGAGGGGAAAGTTAATGGTGAAATATTGCAAGAGCCTTTATAATATAGTTTTATAAGACTCTGATAAGGATTTTGGAAATGGTGGAGTTTAGGTTTTTGGTTTAGGTTCCTTATTGGGTAAGGTATTTTTAATAGGAAGTATGGTTGGTGGAGTAAGACTAGCTAGAGGGTTTGAATGAATTGGCTTAGTTGTAATGAGTTTAGGAATTAGAGGTCTAGATGATGAGGTTTTAATATATGGGAAGGTGGATGTGGAAAGTTTGGTGAGGAATGATGATGAACTAGGAGATGGGCTTGTTATAAGTAGCGAAAGGAGAGATGGTTTTTTGGAGGAAGAGTCAATTATGGGAATGGTGGAAGGATGTTGTCCTAAAATAGAAGGTAAAGGTAAAGGAGTTGGTATGGTTCTTCCTTAAAGTTGAGGTCTAGGAAATCCCTCCTTCTTAATGGGGTTAATTAGATTATGTTTTGATTGGATTGGTGTGGTTAGATCCAGTCTCAAAGGAGGGTGAGTAGTATTTGGTGTGGGTGGGTTCCCTAAGGTCTTGATTGTCTTAGTAAAAGAAACATAGGGTGATTTAGCAATTTTAGATAGGGCTAATTGAGGTGGTTCTTTGGTAACTTTAGGATGATTAGTTGGTGGAGTTGTAACAACAAATTCAAGAGTGAATTCTAGTGAAGTAGAAGGCTCAGTCTTATTTCGATATGGGAGTCCAAGATGATGACAAAAGGTGGCTCTATCAAATTTAGGTTGGGAGGTGAATTCCAAACTTTGAACTAGTTGAGAGATGGGTTTATAAATAGGAATTATTCCTTGATCATTGGCTTCAAATTTTAAACCCTTTAGGGATGAATAAGGAGTGGTTTTAGTATTGTTATCCTTGGTGGAAGGTTCCAAAGGCAATGGTTGGGTTGATAGGGGTATTATCTATTGAGAAATGGATTTTAAGGAAGATATGGATGATTATAAAATTGGTGTGGTAAGGGTAATAGCTTCAAGTAGAAGGGTTGTTTTAGCTTCCTCCTCAGTTTAGTTGTCCAAAGGGATAAGTGGTTTTTCAAGTTGGATTGGAGGAGTGAATGAAATGGTCAATGGAGTGACCAGCTCTTTAGGTGTTTCTATCATAGGAGGGATAGGTGAAACCATGGTTTCATCAAAGAAAGTGGAAGGGATATTTAATTCCTTTATTTAGGCATTTGAAGGAATTGGTGGTAGGTGGTTCTCCTTGATTTGGGTGATAGAGGTAATAAATTTTTTGGCAATGGGCACATTATTGATGACATTGATTACATGTGCCTCCTATGAATTGGAGGATTCAAGTTAGTTTTCATGGTGTTAGGTTGAAGGTAGATGGTTTGGAAATGGTTTTTGGAAAATATCAAAGGATTGGTTTGAAGGAGCATTTAGATTGTCAAACAAAAGCTCCCCTTTATCAATTAGGTCCTAAACAATGTTTTTAAAAGTATTGCATCTATTGGTATCATGTACAACAACCCAATGATAGTCATAATGATCATTTTCATTGTACCACCTAAGAAGGGGGTGAAAAGTATCAAATTGTTGAAAGGGATTGATGGCTAGAAGTTGGATTAGATTGGCTTTGAGTAGTTTTTCCAAAACCAATGCATATGATTTCCCAATCAAGGTAAATTGTTTTGAAGGAACCTAGTTTTGAGTATGGTTTTGGCTATTAGAAGGGTTGTTGATTTGAGGTGTTTATTTGATGGGTGGAGGAGGTGTGGTTTTAATAATGATTGAATGTGCTGATGCTTTCACTTTAGAATTGGTTGGGTTCATAGTTTTGGTGGAGGATGACTGAGTGGATTTGAAACTAGAATTTTTATTTTGAAGCTTTAACATCCCTTCATCAATAGCATAGTTTTCTAGTTTATGGGCCATAGTAAAATCTTCATCAAAGGTCTTAAAGGTTTGGACTTAGAGAGTGGGCATGATATGTTTAGCACACCCCTTAGAGAAAATTTTAATGAACTCTACTTGGGGCACTAAAAAATATTGTTGGTTAATAAGACCTTGCCATTAGGATTTGAAGTCAATGATTGCTTCATCCTCAAACTATCTAATGGAGTAAAGGTTAGTTATGGAAACCTTCTTAGCTATGTTCATTAAAAAATGTTCTAAGAAGATTTGGGCTAATTATCCAAATGACAAAATGGAGTGCTTCATAAGAGCACTATACCAATTGAGAGCTAGTCTAGACAAAGACATGGGGAAGGTCTGGAGGAGGAGGGAATAATCATGTGTAATCAAGTAATATGAATGGTGAAATGCCTATAAGTGTTGTTGAGGTTCCACCTTACCTTGGAATTTAGAAAATTTGGGTAATTCCCATTGTGAAGGGTATGCATGAATAGGCACAAAGGGCTGGATAGGCTCATTAAAAATTTGGTCATAAGACAAAATATTGGTTAAGGTAGAGACAAATCACTCTAAACTAGTCATTTTATCCATGAGCATTTTGATTACGTCAGGCTGGGGTTGAGAAAATACATAATTAAGAGGTACATTTTTTTGAGGTTGGTTCACAACAATGTATGAATAGGTAGTAGATGACATCGATAAAGCCACATACTAATAAGTGGTGTCAAGAGGTTGAGATGGTGGCACTTAATAACTTCTTGGTATAAAATGTTAGGTGGTGATTGGTATGTACCCTTATGGGTTAGGGGCATACTGGTAAGTTGTCATAGGCACTTGTTGAGGAAAATATGTGGTTGGTACTCTTGAGGTATGAGGAAGTTGGGAAGGTTGAGGTTGGGTGGTTACCCTAGTGCTAATTAGAATAAGGTTTTGAGGTATGGATAGCACTAAGATTTGAATTGTAACTATGGTTAAAGGATTTGTTGCAACTGAAGGGAAGATATAAGCTAAAGTGGAATGTAATGCCATATTATATGGGGCATAGGTAACTAATGGTAAGGTTGAATGCCATGGGGTGTAACAAGTGGTGTTTGGTTGGGTGATGGATGGATGGTTTGGGTTTGAGTGGATGGGATATTGGAAGAGGTCCAAGTTAATGGTTGGGCTGAAGTGATTTCTACCATGAGGTAGGATGGCATACCAAGAGATGGTTTGGAAGAAGGAACCAATGCAGGGGGTACAATGAGGCAAGGTGTTAAGGTAATGTTGATAGGTAACTAGACTATTGTTGAGAAATGTGATGAGGTTTGGATCTCCTTCAGATACAATTTGGATTCTAGAAGGAGATGGTGGTGGAGGAGAATGGTGAGGTGAACCATGGGGAGATTTATCTACATCTTAGGTATAATCCATGGATGAAGATGAAGGTGGTGTTTGGTTATTTTTATTTTTCACTTATTGTCTAGTAAAAACCATATGAAAAATCTTGAAGTGGATATGAACCTTTCACCTCAAACAATGAGAAATCAAATAAAAACCCAAAGCAAACAAAGCACACACTAAAAGTGTAATTAATCCTAGGATTTATTTTAAATCACTTTTGGCTTATGCCTTAAAGAGTGTGAAAGGGGAGTTGGATTGTGAAATAGGTACTAGATAGGTCATCTAAGGATGTTTTCAAGTTAATTTTTGGTGTTTAAAGAATATGCACTAGACTAGGTATGTGGCCTGGTACTTGGGGCTTGCTCCCCACACTTCATGGACTTGAAGTCGAGCTAGGGTACTTAGCCAATTGATCTAATTTTTCTAGAGTTTATAATCCACTAGAGAATAGAGTGGGTCCTCCCCTTGGTGGTGAAATACAAGTGGGATCATCAATTAGGGTAAGGTGATCCAAAGGGTGATGAAATCCTAATGAGCCTTATCTCAAGTATGTTTTTGATGTGTTCTTTGGTGTAGTGATTTGGTAGTGTAACATATGTTCTCTATTATTTATTCATAATGTATTTAATTAATCTAAGTGAGATAAGCATTAAATAGGCAAGTAATGGATACACTTAATTTTAACCAAAACAGATTTTTGGTGTCTTTTCATGCAAACAAGGAACACTGCAATGAATGCAGGATGAAAATGCAACCTATCCCTAGAATGAAGTTTGCACCTTATTTTTTGAAATATAAATATTTGTATAAATGCATAAATATAAGATTCATTAATGCACCTATATGAAATAAACATAACTAGGAACCCTTAAGGGGTCCCACCGGGCGATCCAAAATGTTTCTACTTTTTCTTGCTTGATTTTTTTTAATTTAAAAAGAGGGGAGAAAGAAGAGATAAAAGGTATGTACTTGGTAAATGTTGTTCTCATTGATGAATATATGAAGTGAGAATTCCTTATTTGGATAGGGAATAATGACCTACAAAACACTTTAACTTAAAAAAAAATGGATTAATAGAAAGGTAAGGGGCTGCCTCATGAGAAACCAGTCCCAAGAAAGGAATGTGCTTCCTTAAATGGATGTCATCCCTTTTTCAACATTAAAATTTATTTATAAAAAAGAAATTACAAAATATATATATGGAAATTATGCTAGATAAACAATATCAAATATATCTAGTTCATAACATGATTAATATGATCAAAGTAATTATTCCAGAACTCCATAGCTATGTTAATATCCTCCTAAATTATAGCTATTTGTTCATAAACATCTTTATAATTATATGTGAAACCCATAGCACATAGAGATAAATTGAATGCAATATTACTTTGGTTAGTGAAGACAGGTTGTGGGGCAATGGGGAGGTCAAATATGATGTCAACTTCTTGCACCAATCTAGGTAAGGTCATCTACATGCAAGAGATAAATTGTAGTTAGGTCCAAAGAGGTCAAAAGAGGGGTTATGCATTAGTTAGAAGGCTAAAGGAGATCTATTAGGGTGAAATTGGAGTCAAAATAACAAATTATTATTTTGGAATGACATTGACCATTAGTGGTCAGGGTGACCATCAATGGTTGTACTGACTAATGACAGTTGGGTGACTGGTGGTAGTTGTTATAACCATCGATGGTTATAGTAACAATCTATGGTTACCTATCAAATAATTTATAGAATGAGTTACAAAGGGTATATGGTGGATTAAAAGGGGTGTCTGTAGATGAAAGGGTATTAGGTTCATATTAGGAGTGGGGAAAGAGGGTTCAGACTGACTGATCAAGAGAACAAATGAAGAGTAAAAATACTAAAAATAAAACAAATTACCTTTGTTATGTTGAATATTTGATAGCTAAGTGATGAAAATATTTGAGTAGTGTAATGGTACTTTGACTTTCAAGAATCACACAACTAGGGTTTCAAGGACATTATATGCCTGCATAAAGAAACAAGAGAACCTAGATATGCAAAAAAAATTATCCACAACTCTCCCAAGAGCCCTACATTTATAGAAAAAAATTGATAAGTGAGGAGGGAATATTTTAGGGAAATTTTCTAAGTTAGGAGGATATAGATGCCCATTTCATAAGAAATAAATATATGAAATGTGCATGGGAAAGTTTCTATTTTTCTCATGCAATCTCATCCATAGTTGGATGATTTTTGTGTTGTAGGGGTGGATACCTAACCATCAATAGTTAGGGTAAAAATTGATAGTTAGGGTGACCATCAACAGTCGATCCCTTGGTGCAAAAAAAATTGAAAAAAATCAAGGAAAGCATGTTAAAAAATTTTGTGGATAGGTGTAAAGGGTGAAATAACTAGCTAGATAGTTAACTAATGGTCGAGAATAGGTCCAAGGTGATGCAATACTAAAAATGTTCAACAGGATGTTTTTAGGTGACTACAAGGAGAGAACATCTATGCAATGAAGTACCTATGGTTTTGCCATAGTGTGATGAAGGCTTGTCATTTGATTATAACTATGTCATAGTACCTCCTCTTGATTGATGCATTCTTTTCATCTTCTTTGGTGATGGTAGGTAGTTCTTCAATCATCCAAAAAATATTAGACCAATTGTTGTCTCCCATGTTTATAGATACTACATCAAATTCTATGTCCTTGAAGATTCTCCCCTCTATGTTTATGGTCAATAGAGATCTACACCTTCTCTAGCTTGTTTTTTGGCTACCATGGTTGTGAGGTTGTTAAAATTTCTCATTGGTGGTCTATAGTTTGGTCTTGGACTTAATTACACTTGTTTAGATGATGATTTTATCTCCCAAACTCAATTATGATGAATTCTAGATTGAATTAGGGATTTTTTAGACATTAGGGTTCTTTTGTAGGTTCTTTCAAAGCTTTAATGGTGGTGTCTATTTTCATTTAAGTTATCTTCTACCTTTATATTTTATTTAGATCCTATTATTTATACCTTTGCCTTCTAAGCCCACAAAATCTTTAGTTTTGTCATTTTCTATTTATGTGGCATCTATGTGGCATTTTTGTAGTAGGCTTTCTCATTAACGTTCAAATAATGATCATTGCCTTTGAATTTGGATCTAAGTAGTTGTCTTAAAATTTACATCCTCATGAATGTCATTTGACATCCATGTATACATCATTGATGGATGCACGACCGTCAATTTTAAACATGTATTCGAGACTATTTTCTAAGATTACCATTGTTGCTTCTTGGTTAATTATTTTTTGCATGTTCCACTTGGTGACTTCTTGATGATTCTATGCAAAATGAAAAGTTTATATTGATCTTACACCATTGGATCATGAAGGTACGAATCAACATGGACCATTGATTTTTGAAAGTTGTTCGAGCTTTAATGTGTACTAGGATTTGAGGTTATGCCACTTGGTAGTCTTATGGGCCTTTAGAGCTTTGCACCTTGTCAATCTTACCAGTTAACATGATTTTTTCATGTGGCTCACATTAAATCAAATATCTATTGAATAGTCTTGACATGATACTATCCATTGATCTAAATTTATACACTTGAAAATATACCGTATATCTTGGGTAAGATGCTCAATGTTTAAATTGGGGTCTATGGATTGACTTATTAACTTTGATCTCACTCTATTGGATTAACTTCATCCAATCAAAGATGAGTCATTGATCATGATATGGGTAGTCTAACCTGATTGGTTCTTATATAAAAAGGAGATTGAGTAAGCTCAGGAATATAGAATTTAGACCAAAGTCTTAGACTAATGTTTGTATTTATATGAATAAATTTTAGTTTAAGGTATTTAATCTAAGTTATAAATATGATAAAAGGACCCTATGTTAGGTAATCATAAATCCTAAGCTTGAAACATGACAAAGGGGACCCTTCGAATAATAAAGTCATAACATAAGATTTTAGCCTAAAGTTTTATTGTATTAATAAATATAATAAAAAACTTAGGTTAAGTCTATGTCATAAAAAGGTGGGGATATATTTTGATCTCATGCCATAAGATCTTAGTGATCTGACTAAATAAAGATCATCGATCTCTATCTATGGGGTCAAGTGAAATTAGTTTTGTGGATTAAAGTTTTTGACTTATTGAGCTTATCTCACACCTTTTGCTTAACTTTGACTGAGTAAATGTGATTTGTTGATCCGAAAAAGGAACATGGTGTTTAAGTTAGGACTCGAGGACATATAGAACTTAGGATAAAGTCTTAGGACTAGGGTCATGTTTATGTTAATAAACATGAATAAGACTTTAGGACTAATATTTTAGCCTAAGTTTATAGAAAAAGGGGCCGTGTGTTACTTGAGACCAAGCTAGAAACATAATAAAAGGATCTTGTAAACAATAAAATTATACCATGCTTAATATAAAATGGAATAAGGGGTTTGAGACATAAAGGGACCAAACATATAATTTTTAGACTAAGGTTAGGTTATGTTTAAAAACATGACCAAGCCTTAGTATAAAAATTATACTAAGTCTATAACATTTTAAAAATGTTCCCAGATAATTTGTTCCCACCAATTTTGAATTTGATTCAAAGGGATTAAGCTAGGGTTTCTTAACCAAGGGTTTCATTATGCTCAGACCTGAATTCAATTTGGCTTTTATCCGACCAAAGGTTAGTAAAAGGCCAAATTGACATAAAATAATTAAAATTAAGAATCCCAATACTTATTTGTTCCAAATGGACCCCATTATACTTGTAAGATAAACCAAGAAGATCCATTATTATAAATATTAGGCACTATTAAAATAGAGACACGAACAAAATAAACCAACCACACCATGGTGTGGAGGATCTTCAAATACAAATAATATGAAAAAATGCTAGTAACATTTTGATCAAGTGAAGTTTAAATTTTAAGGTAAAAATTTGCATAATTTGACATAAGGGTCCCCATTTTTTAGAAATGGGGGTATGTTAACCTAAATAAATAATGAATTATATGGGAAACATATAAATAAGTTATAATTTAGAGACTCTAGTTCAGTCAAATAATTAGTTTACTTATCCCACTTGATCAAGTACCATTATTTAGATCAGTTCATGGTTGAAATGAGCCTTTCACATACATAATTGGGATTAAATATCAAGACCTAACCATGCTATGTGTTTCATTTGATTCCACTTACTATTTTCTATGGAATTTAGGAAACAATTTCCATATTTCATGCCTTTAACCATCAACTTTGACTTATAACATATTTGGATATTTGTTAAGAACCATGTTTTCACTCAAGGAAAGATTAGGCATTGCTTTGCTACCATCCAAGCATCCATATCCTTGACATATATGCCTTTTCCTCTACTCATGACCTTTCTCCACTACCATCTAGGTGTCCATAGCCCTGGTGGAGATTACCAAAATCACCTTTACTTGGAAAGCTTTTGATTTTTCAATAAACTATTATTTTTGTATTTTTTAGATCATTTTTGGATTTTTAGTAAAGTTTGGAAACTAGGTTATCCATGTTTACATATTTGGTCAAGTTTTTGATGTTTAGACAATCACCTATGGTTGTATCCTTTGTCCCACGCAAGCATTTTTGTTAAGTGAAAACATGACTACATCTTAATGATACAATCTTTCATCCCATATGTGAAATCCTTCTTAAAACTAAGTTTAGATCAAAACAATGTTAAAAAAACTATGGAATAGTTAACCCATCCACTAGTCCTTAATAGTTTCTTAAAATTATAACATTAATCTCCTATTTCAAATCCATAGTCAACACTTGATTAAGGTTCATACCTGCCTTCTTGAACTTGTGGAGTTCCTAAGTAATCAAGTGAATCTTGAGTTGAGAAATGTCAAAAAGGAATTATTTAAAAGCAAGGATCAAAGGAAGAGAAAAAAAACAAATATAAATAGGAACTATATACAAACAAGGGATAGGAAAGAAAAAAGTAAGAAAGACACTAAACTAAGGCCTATACTAACTACATAAAGTACTTACCTCCAGGGTCAAATGGAAAGTTATCTAGCCTACCATAGAGCCTTGAAGGATGATTTCTTTCATTCAGTGACCTCTTCTTGTGGATGGGATCATTTACATGCTTGTGTCTTCTAGGTGGTGTGGCTTGGTCTCCTATCAACATTCTCAGATGCATGGATTAAAGATATGAGTCTAAGAGCTCATCATCTTCCTACCAAATTTTTCTAATTTTTAATAAGAGTTATAGTTATACTTCATCCATAGATAGATAGTGACTTATATTATATAAACTCAATAATGGTAGCTTGGCTAGTATCCTTAGACTGATGTCTTTATTAGGTTCTTTCTAAGGTGGAAATGGACTATCGATATTTGCACAAAAATATTCCAATTCAACCTAGAAGGTTTCTTCATCCTGATTAACTAAATAATGTTCATCTAGACTCCCATCAGAAACATGTTGGCCGCATACTCCTGACCTTTTAATGAAGTCATATGACAATTCCTTATGTATTTCACCTACTTCATCTTCATCCTCATTGAATAAGGTAGCTCTTCTAACCAATTGGGTTCTAGATCATGTAGTTTTAGGATTTCTAGGACATCATTTCTTTCTTGGGACATCTTAATGTCTTTCAAAAAATCTTGGTGTAATTTCTTCCCATGGTGATCTTATTCAACAATATCCTCCATTCCATTACATATTTCATATGAAGTGTCCTCATACCTATCTTTTAAAGAGAATTCATCTTGTATATGATCTTGTTCATGAGGCTACTTATCTTAAAGAGTTATTCCTTTTTCTAGAGTATCTTTAGGATCACTTTCTTATTCAAATGGAAAACTAAAGGCCTCTATCATGAAACCTTGAGATTCTCATACAAAGCTAAATGTCCCTATAATACTATCTTGGTTAGGCACAATTTTAGTTATATCCCTTTCACTTTGAGATTTTTTAAAAACATTATAATGATCAACCAAATCTATATCACAAAAATTAATTTGTATGTTTTCAGATGATCCATTATTTTTATTATCATGAGACATATTTGGAGGCCTATTTAACCTTTGAGAAGAATATTTTTTGTTAGATCCTTCCCCTATATTTCCTACTTGTTTTTTTAACTTAATTAATTCATCGCTTAATTTTTTGACCATTCATAATATCAAGTCATTTGAAATTTTTTTTGTCTCAGGCTCATGAGATAGAACATTACCATTGGCTATGGGAATTAGAGTTTCATGATTTTTTAGATGAATCCCACTAGAATTTTTATTTAAGAACCCTAGGTTATGGCTAGGATATGGATGACTTAATAGTAATTGGTTCCAAACTAGAGGTTGGTTCAGAGTAGGTATGTTGTGATTGGGATTTGAGGTAGAGTATGACATTTGACCTTAGGGTTGCATTTGGTCATTAATGATCACATTCTCATCATAAGACAATGCTAATGTATTGACAATATTTGTAGATATTTTCAAGAAAACAAAGGTCATGGGGTCTAAGGCATCCCTATAAATCTCCAAATCCAAAGCCACATCAAGTTTACATAGGGCCATGGTCTTGTTAAACATCTTTTGGAACCTAGCATTAAAGGCTCTTATGGTATCTTTAAAATCCCTCTTCACTATGATGAACTATTGGTAAAGACTACATGGATTGATAATTTTGCCAAATTAATCAATGAAAATATTATTAAAGTCATTCCAACTAGTAATGTAATTCTCAGGTAGGTTGAGAAACCAATCATATGTAGCATCTCTAAAAGTGAATGGGAACAATCTACACACTACATCTTCATGAACTACATTTAACAATATCAAAGTAGACTAAAATGATTCAATATGATCTTTAGTATTAAAAACATTATTAGGATTAAAAAAAGGAAAATACCTTTCAAGGTTTCTTGGTAAGTCATGTACCTGAGTAGGTACATTGATAAAAGAACCACCTAGCCAAGCCATACCTTGAACACATGAGCACTTGACTTGGTTAATTTGGTTGAGACCTTGAAATTTTACACTCAACTCGGTCTCACTTTTGGAAATTCCAGGTTATGACCTTAAAACCTATTTAAAATATGATACATGAAACTAATATTTGTAAAGTATAATGATTAAGTTTGCACATTAAGCCAATTTTGCACAAATACATGTAAATCATAACTATATTTAACTAAATAATCTCAAATATACATCTAGACTAAAGAATGAGAAAGATCATTACATCTCTAATCTTGAATAAGCTCATGTTTTCAAAGAAATAGTCAATCATTATAGATAATTATTATTACTAACCTTAAATGCAAGAAATACACAAAGCATGAACTCCCTTTGCATGAATATCCATGGATCTTTAAATAATGTTGATTTTTGGCTAAAAGAAGCCCAAAGACTAGTATAAAACCATAAATATTGATGATCTTTACACAATTGAGCAAAGGATCACTCAAATATGCAAATAATACACCAATATTTGATCAAAACACACCAAAATTAACAAAGATTCTATGAATTCATAAAGATCTAACTAATTCACTCCTTTTAGAACCATTGAATCTTTGCATGTTGATGCTTAAATGTGTGTCATAGGTGCCTAGAGTGTTTAATAAAACTTATTATTTTATAATTCCTAGGCACTCAATGCATGAGTTTCATGTTGTGATAATCATGTTATCTTTGATGGAACAAAGGCAAAACAAGTGGATTATTTCATAATATTTATAATGTGTAGTGGTTGGGAGCCACCATGGCTAGATAGTAGATCTATAAAAAATATGAAGTATCAATGCTAAGAATAGTTAATTATGAACAAGAACTAATCTAAGATGGATATTTACAATGAAAAATAAACTAGAGTGAATTGGTTAAAAATGAGTAAAAGGAAGGGTAAGGTAGAAAAGAAATGTTATTGATATTCATTCCAAATATTATGAAAAAGTTCAAATATCATCTAGGCATGAAATTAAACAATGTATAACGTGAATTAGCATAAGCTTAAATCTTATTACACATTAGGTAATATTCTAAGGAAGTGGAAATAATGCAAATAAGAACCAGGTTTAATTTAAATATTTACCCTGAAGGAAAACAACATTAGCCCAAATGTAAGAAGAGTAAGAAAATGAAATGAACCTAAGGACTTTAAGTCAACATAGCATTAACACAAGTTAATAGCTCTACATTTTAATGTACACACCAAGAATTCATAAAAACCATTCAAATCTAGAAATTAAAACAAAGTGAGAGAGAAACCATAATAACAAATGACACAAATGAATATAGACAATCTTTGCAGAATTCCTCACTTGTATTAGTTGTTCAAAAATTTACAAAGTCATTTTGGTTCTAATAACTTCCTTTTTAATAAATCAAAATACTCATTTTATATAATTTAAGGAAGTATTTTGATCAATCATATCCAATTATAAGTATACATGTGTAAGGATAGTTGTCCTTTCTACAAAAGTTCTAGAATACACTAAACTTTTCCAAGTGAATTGACCTATAGGTAATGTGATTACAAGATACACATACCTTTACAAAATAATATTCTACTTTAAAAATTTTACAAAGCTCTACAAAGATAATATCCTTAACTTAAGGTCCCTGAGTTGATGAAGCTCCCTATTTTTGTTGAAGAGTCTTAATCCTATAGTGTTTATCATTAGAGGTCAACAATAGGCTTTAGGAAGAGATCTTTTCCATGATCCTTTATGTCCTTGAGGTTCCTCTCGATATTATCTATTTATTACTTAATTCCCTTGGTATTTCCAATTATTTCTTCAGATGATAGAAGTAGGCCCATGATCTTCTTATTGTCATATGTTCTTTGGCCTTGCCCCTAGTTTCTCACTTCTTGCATAGACTAAAAGGTTATATTATATAACTCTTCATAGGTTATAATACTTAATGAGCTTATTGAATTGGGGTATTTGATCTAACTATTTATAACATGCAACATTCCATAATCTTATTATTTGAAGTCCTTAGCTAGGTCTTCCATCTACTTGGACTAATTGCTTAGGGCTTAGATCTTGTCTACCAATATGTCCATGGCCATATTCAAGTGTGCTAAGATGATATTCCTAAATTCAAGGACTAGGTTCTTGGTCAAGGCCTTGAACAAGTCTTTCACTTGATATATTAAAGCTTGTCATTGGCTAACTTGGCTTGTAACGTTAGTGATTTGTTTCTCCATTATTTCCTACCTTATTTTGATTACCTTTAAAGAGATAAAAATGTCAATCATGGTATACTCAAACTTCATGAATCTGTATTCATGGATTGATAAGACAATAGCTTCCTTTAAATTCTTGTTTTATTTTAAGAGGCCTTTGATCATGGTTTGTAACTACTAAGATTGGGCCTAGGCTACATAGAGGATATTTTATTTAAATATCTTATCTTCTCCTAGATTTTGGCACTAAACAAGGGTTAGACTTGTGAATGTCTCTATCTTTTAGAGGTTGAATTCTTCCCCACCAACCATGGCTTAATTTTCAATCACCCTTTCCAAATTGGTAGTCTCTAAATTGAATTGAGCCCCTATTGATTATTGAGTTATCTTTAGAGGTGAGGTTTCCATTTGTGTCCCTCTTATGGAATCCATACCTTGTTATTATTCCTTTTGTATAGCCAAAATCCAAGATTTGAGTTCATCATACACATAGATATTGATAGATTTTGTAATGGCCCAAGGATGTTGCATGGTAAGACTTTTATGCAACTTCCCATATATAAACAATTCAAGAATTGTTGGGAAATGAATTGGATTATCCTCACTAAAAAGGTTGACTTCACTCAAAGGATGAGTGAGGGTTAGTCTAGGTTTTTTCTTTCCTATTGGAACCAATTCTAACTCAACTTTCCTCTTTGGGGTAGGTTTGGTAATAGGGACCAAATTCCTTATCACTTCTTTCCCATTCTCTTATTTTACTTCTTTATCTTGAGCTTCCTCTACTTAGACATCTTCATCATCTAATTGATATGCATTGGATAACATTTATAGTGCATCTTCTACTATTTCACTAGGATTCAATGCCACTACGTCAATGAATTCAATTGGTGACCCTATTTCTTCAAGTTGGGCTAAAAATGATGCCACTTCACTAGGTTTCCTTTTTTTGGGTTTATGTTTAATATGTGCCCTAGACTTTTAGTTCTATGTTTGTGATTGTGTTTATGTTGGAGGAGGTTTAGAGGATTGACCCCCTAGAAAATGGTATTAACTTGGACTAATTTACTATATATCATCATTCCCTTTATGATCTTTCATTAATTTGGCCTTGAGGTTGATGTTGTGATTTTTTAATCTTTCTAAGACTTTGAATAAGGATGATGCCTTTGTGTACATCAAGTCATAAGTACCAATAAAATGTTCATATGTTACACTTATCATTTTTTCTTTCAAGTTCCCCACTACTCTTCCTTAGGGATCCCACTATCTTAGTTCATCATGTTATAGATTTAAAGAGGCTCTCTATCTAGAAGTAGCCTCAATATTATCCCATTACTAAAATATAGTCTGGCCAATGGTCATGGGTAGGGTATGTAGCAGTCCCTTCCTCTTGCTCTTACACACACCATCTATACCATTACATATCTAGTATGTTACCTCTTGCTCAAATTACTTATTTGGAATATGGACTGGTAGCCTAAGTGAGGTATATTAGATCCCCTCAATCTTGATGATTGTGAAATCTAGGTAAAACCATATGTCACTAATAGATTCAATTGACTTTTTTACCAAAAGACTAACTCTTGCCATTGGGTTTCTAGTTATGGCCTCAGTTAAGGCTAGGTAAACATAGTTGTAGATCAAACGAATGTGGTCCTTGTACTTAAATATGTGAAAATTTGAGTATAATTAGGATAATGTATGTGTCCCCTTAGGTGGCCATCCTCTAAAGTTAAGGATCTTGGTAGTGTCAAGGAGGGCATCTAACAAGTAAGGCATCATATAGAATTGGTTCTTAGTCCTTTTCTTGATAGTATAAATCTACCTACATAAACATGTGCTAACAACCTTACCAATGGGAGGGGTGAGTTCCTTCTCAACCATAAAATATATCAAGGGCACCTAGATTCTATCAACATAAGTGGTGGTGGGATTCCCACACAACCTTTTCATTAAAGTCATGATTATTCTAATCACTAGTTAGAATTGGCTAATAGGGATGTTGTTATTGAGATCAGAGAAGACTTGATTTCTAGAGTATAGCCATGGAATGAGGATAATTTTTAGGTCATTATTCTTAGACCATTCATTGATTATGGATATATATACTTGGGGCTTGGGAAACTTATAGTAGTTATCAAAATATATAGGAGAAATATAAGGTATACTTTTATGAGTATGTTCATTGACTAGCATGTTATTTTCAATCTTGTAATCTTTTAAAATAGGGGAGAGAACATCTATGCAGTGAAGTACCTCTAGGTTTACCATAATGTAATAAAGGATTATCATTTGAATGGAAACCAAGTCATTATACCTCATCTTTATTGATGCATTATTTTCATCTTCCTTGGTGATGGTAGGTATTTCTTCAATCCTCCAAAATAGCTTAGACCAATTGTTGTTTCCCATGTATAAAGCTACTATGTTGACTTCTATGTTATTGAAGATTTTCCCCTATGTTTTTTATTTCAAATATAGCTCTACACCTTCTCTATCTTAATTTTTATCTACCATGGTTGTGATTTTGTTCAAATTACTCACTGGTGGTCTATAATTTGATCCTGGACTCAATTGTACTTGATTACATGATGATTTAATCTCCTAAACTCAATTGTGATGAATTTTGGATTGATTTAGGGATTTTTTAGACATTGGGGTTCTTCTACAGGTCCTTTCAAAGCTTTAATAGCAATGTCTATTTGCACTTAAGTGAGTTTGTGCCTTATATTTATTTTAGATCCTTGTATTTATACATTTACCTCTCCGAGCCCACAAAATATTTAGTTTTTTCATTTTCTATCTATGTGGCATGATTGTGGAATCTATATGAAATTTTCACACCAAACTTATGTATTAATGTTCAAATAATGACCATTTCCTTTGAATTTAGATCCAAGTATCTATATTAAAATTGGCATCCTCTAAACCATCATTTGATGTTTATATGGACATCATTAACATGTGCATGAATATTAATTTTAAACATGTTTTTGGGACAATTTTCTAGGATTTCCATTTCTCACTTCATGGTTCATTATTTTTCTATGTGTGTCATTTGTTGATTGTTAAGTACTTATGTGCCCTTTGAAAATTATACATTGATCTCACACTATTAGATCATGTAGGTATAGATCAATGTAGATTGTTGATCTTTGGAATGTGCTTAGGCTTTAATGTGTACTAGTCTCTGAGGTTGTGCCACTTGGTAGTCCCATAGGCCTTCTGAGCTTTGCACCTTATTAGTCCCACTAGTTAATGCACTTTTACCTTGTGTTAGTCTCATGTTAATTTAGAGATCCATTGAATAACCTTGACTTGATATGCTCTATTGATCTGAATTTGTACACTTGAATACATATTGTAGATCTTTGTCAAGATTCCCAATGTCTAAACTAGGGTCTATGGATTGACTTCTTAAATTTGATATTGCTTTATTAGATTAAATTCATTTGATCAAACATGAATCATTGATCATGATCAACACATTGTAACATGATTGGTTCCTATATAAAAAGGAGATTGAGTAAGCCTAGGAATATAAAATTTAGACCAAAGTCTTAGACTAATGTTTTTATTTGTATGAATAAATACAAATATATTTTAGTCTAAGGTCTTTAAGATAAGTTATAAATATGGTAAAATGACTTTGTGTTAGGTAAGCATAAATAGTAAGCTTGAAACATGACAAAAAGGACCCTTCAAATAATAAATTCATAACACAAAATCTCAAGTTAATTCTATGTCATAAAAAGGTGTGGATCCATTTTGATCTCATGCCATTAGATCTTGGTAATCAAAGTGAATGTAGATAAGTGATCTTAATCTATGGGGTCGAGTGAGATTGGTTCCATGGATTAAATTCTTAGACTTATTTGGCTCATTTCCTACCATCTAATTAACTTAGTTTGAGTAAACGTAGGTCATTGATCTTGTAAAGGAACATAGTGCTTAAGTTAGGAATCAAGTACATATGGAACTTAGGATAAAGTCTTAGGACTAAGGTCTTGTTTATGTTAATAAACACAAATAATACTTTAGGACTAAGATTTTATTCTAAGTTTATATAAAAAGGGGCCATGTGTTACATTAAACCAAGATAGGAACATAATAAAAAGATCTCACAAATAATAAAATTAAACCATGCTTAAGATAAAAGGGAATAAGGGGATTAAGACATATAGGGACCAAACATATAATTTTTAGACTAAGGTTAGGTTGTCCATAGCATTTTTAAATTGTTACCACGTAATTTATTCTTACCATTTTTGAATTTGAGTCCAAGGGCTTAATTTATGGTTTCTTAACCAAAGGTTTTGTGATGCTCAAACATGAATTCAATTTGTCTTTTCTTAGGCCAAAGGTTATCAAATTGAGATAAAACCATTAAAATTATGAATCCTAGAAATTGTATGTTTTAAATGGACCCCATTATACTTGTAATCTAAAACAAGAAAATCCATTATTATCAACATTAGGCAAGATTAAACTAGATCCATGAATAAAATAAACCAACCACACCATGGTGTGGAGGATCTTCAAATATAAATATTGTGCAAACATTCTAGTAACATTTTGATCAAGTGAATTTTAAAATTTTAAGGCACAAATTTGCACAATTTGATAGAAGGGTCCCCATTTTTTAAAAATGGGGGTATGTTGACCTCAACATATAGCCATTACAAGTATGCCAATTGTCATTTGTACTTATGGCTCAGATTCTATTTGGATGCATACATCATCTAATTCTCTTAATACAAGTACCATTATGTGATTTATCTATGAAATTATCCTCTTTGATGGGTTTAGAATCAAACCAAGCTTTTGGTAAATAGAAGATGGCATCACCATGGCTAAACATATAGAATTTACTAAATAATTATGTATGTTTTTTCCAAATTCTTTGATATTTAATAATAAAGGAGGAACTTTTGGTTTGCTCTTATATATGACATTGGTGTGAGGAACCTTTGTCTTTTCTATAGTTGACTTCCCTGTAATGGACCTCTATAGGATCTTTTGTTCCATGATTTGAGATAATTTATAAAGAGTGATGTTGGATTTAATATTTTTCATGTCTTCAACAATGTTATATGAAATAAATTTAGATGTAAAAATAAATTAAGATAATCTTAGTCCAAGCTAAATTTAAATTATGCTAGATCAACAAACATAGAAAACAACAATCACAAACTTTATGCTTTGAATGTACAATATTTCTCCATTGAGATATACATTTGATTTTATCTTTTGAATATGTGGTTCTCACTCTTCTAATGAAAATGAGAATGGGTAGAATTTTGGTGTAAAAATAAGTCTTTGATTCACCTTGATTCATTTTGATTCACTTGTGTATATAACTCTGATTTCCTAATTGTGATTATGATGTATAGAATTTCATGACTAGATCCTTGAAAATGGAGATTTTTAAGTGTATTTATATATGATTAGAGAAGAATCCAATGATGGAGGATGATTTGTAATTTCTCAATGATCCAAATGATCAACATTGGCTAATTAGTTCTCACCCATGAGGATGAACACCATTTCAAAATGGTTGAGAAAAGCATGGGGTTGGTTAGCTGAGTCAGCAAGACTAAGTCAATTTCATTGAAAATTTAGGGGATGAGTCATAATAGGTTGAGATTTTTATGGATTTGGTTAGGATGAGGGATGAAAATGAGGGATATGTTTGGATGAGGTGTAAAATCTATATTTTTTTATTTAAAATAAGTATTTAAGTGTGCATAATTGATTGATTTGACTTATTAAATAATTTAAAATTAGAAGAAATGTGATTAATTAATTTAAGAATAATTATTAAATAGATTTAGGTACATTTCAACACTACATGAAATGTAGGTGTCTATATTTTCCCTTATTCAAAATAGTTTTGTGAATTAATATTGTTTCAAAGAATAGTAGAAGAAGTAGAGTGTTGATTATTAAGAAGGAAACATTTGCTGCAAATGAATGAAAATGAGAGTGATGATGCCCCATCAATGGTTTGTCTGATAAAATGGACAAATGCTCAAAATTGATGAAAAGAGGAAGTGAACTAAGAGATGTGTAAAATGATAAATTAATTTATTTTAGGATTGATATCAAATTTTAAATGTTTTTTTTGTGTAAAAAGGTTACCCTTGGTCAATTAAAACTAGATTATGGATTTGAAAAACAATAATTTAACATTCAAAGATTGCATGCTTATTATTGTTGTTAATGATGCAAGGGCCAATTGATAGGGTGTGGGAATGATATATCCTATAAATAATAAATTATGGATCTATAAATAGAAAAAAGATGTTGAATTTTCAAATGATTTGGTAGATTTCATGTTGAGAGACTATTTTAAGATTTTGACTATAAACTTAGAATAAATTGATTTAATGGTTTTGAAAAAAAATTCAATGAAGGAATGGATGAAAAATGAGTTGGATGAGAGGAATGGGGGAAATATTTAGTATTATACAAGAATATAAGTTTGAGAAATGGGGATTAGAAAATAATTTGTGAAAATTGATTTCCAAGGTTTTTAGCTAAGAATTATGAATTGAGATATTTGGTCTAAGATGTGAAAGGAAACATAGACCATATTCCAAACCATGAGCACTAAATGAAGTGAGTGAGAATATTCTATAGACCTAAGAGGAATAAGCCTCTAGTAAGTAATTTGAATTTTGAATTTTTTCGCATTTATTATCCTTTATTAGAGCTTAAAGTTAAAGAAAATGAAATCATTGTTATCAAAATGGTAATTTCAATTTTGAAATCAGTGATTTCGTAAGGATAAATAGTAATTTCACTAAATGTGGTAGAGAAATTTTAGAATAGGGTAGAAAATTTGTTTGATGAGAAATTTTTAATTTAGTTATTTTAGGTAACAATGAAATTGCTAGAGATCATCGATTTGAGAAGTGATTTTACTAGGTGTAGTAGAAATTTTGCAAAAAATGGGTTAAAAGCAAATTTTTAAAGATCAAGATCAAATTCCAAAATGATTTTGTAAAGAAAGATAAAATTGAATGAATTTAAATGGATTGAATTTTTTTTTTGTTTTTGTGGGTAAGTACTCAAAATTTAATGATAATGATGAATATAATGCTAAGTAAAACAAATTAAATGCTAGTATTTATGATTTTTAGGAGGTATTATCAGTGTTTGTAATGTGGGAGCATAGATATATAGTGATTGTATGAATGTAGATCTTCATTTTGTATGAGTTTGGTGTGTTAGAGGCATTTAGATTATCCTACATTTTATATATGTTGGAGTTTCAAGTGGATAGATCTTTATTTATAGCTTTAATAGAGAGACGGCATAGTGAGATGAGCACATTTCACTTGCCAATAGGGGACATGACCATTAAACTAGAGGATGTATATCATATTTTGGGTATCCTAATATGAGGTATATGTGTTTACTATGGATAGGGTGCTTAGGAGATTACTTTATACCAGATTTTTGGTGAGGTTTTTATTCTAGTTATTATAGATAGGATCGATGTAGACTATTGTACTAATTTAGATATGGATTCTTTGACTATCATACTCATGGCTATTGTTAGTGGCATTTTATTTCTTGAAAAGAGTGAGAAACTATTTCTTATTAGGATGTTAGATGTGATTGGAGACATGATGGATATGGGAGAAAGATTCACATGGGGTCCATGCATTTTAGCACACTTATACCATGATTTACATCATTTTATGTATTTAGTTCAAATAGAGATTAGGCCATCTACATTAATATAAGTTTAGTACTAGGAAAACATTGTGATTTAGAGGCCAGTTAGACATTTGAGCATATGTTCAGATGATGATCCATTGGCATATGGATGGAATATGATTATTGAACACATAGACCACACTTAAAAGATCTAAACTCTTACAGGAGAGCAATGGATGAGGTAGGTGATGACTAAATCACCTATAGATCTTATAAGGATATTATGTTTTAGTGGCCACATGAGGATCTACATATGGAATACATGATGAATCTTTACTAAATCATCAAAAGACATGAATATATCATATAAACATATCTCCCAAATAGGGTGATGAGGTAGTTTGGTGTGAGGCAACATATACCAATTGGACCACAGTATTTTCACATTCTATGAGGGAGAGACCACAATAGCGTATGATGATTTATCCAACCATTACTAATCATAGTTGGACATAGTTACAGAATATGATATGGATTGATTAGATATACCTCATTGATATTGGAATGGTTGATGGGTATATATATTAGTGGGCTCAATAGAGACCATTGAGATTGATAGTGCGATATACACCACATATTTATAAAAGAAAATGTTGGAGGCTAGTTTGAGTAAACAAACATGAAGTACAAGGCTAAGATCTTAAATTAAGAGTGTTGTTACAGGGGATAAAGGATGATCATGAGCATGAGTATGAGGTAGAGTATGTGTTGGGGAGGCTAATCAGTTACATGTTGTGCAAATCATAGATGTGGAGGGCATGAGATTTTGAGTGAGGTAGGGGTTGACATGGATGTTGATACAAAGCATAGGGTTAGAGGAGATACTACATTGGTAGAGGTGGAGAGAAAGGATAATAATGTAGGATAAGATGATACCAAGAGAGAAGGATAGGTCACATAGTCAGATAGAGAGGATGTGGTTGGTTATTCACATGCTCTGATATCTTTGGAGGAACATGTACTTATTGATAGACTATAAGAGGAAATTATGGATCAAGAAAAGAGATAGATGGATTGCATCAAGAGGTATCCATATTACAAGGTGTATTAGATGGTAGAGGCTATCAAACTATGGAGATCAAATGATTACAGTCTGAGGTGGATAGGTTATAGGGTATTATTGATGGGATGGATGGGGATGAAATGGATATAGGCTTGGTTATTAATGATTTAGAGATGTAAATGCTATATTATGCATCACTCACATAATGTTATAGATAGGAGAGGGATATAACTCAAACTGAGCTTGTAGATCTAGAGTGTTATTAGTTGAAGAGGGACATATAACTACTTTGGATAGGGTGATGTTGTCTGTGGAGTAGGCCACATACTATATTAGCTTATATGAGGAGGCTATACCATAAGACCAAATGGAAACATCATTTAGAGAGTAATCTAGGAGATGATCAACATCTACTAGATCTATTTAGCCACTAGAGTTAGAGACATTAGTGGGATAGGTACAACATGTGATTGGTCCTCCATGAGGCACACCACAATGTGGAGAGCTATTCTTGACACTATACACTCCATCTGAAGGATAGGATGAGACATATATATAGGGGATATTTTGATAGATGGATTCATTTGATGTATACATACTTTGAGATGTAAATGTTTGTATAAACATCCCTAATAAATATGATGAAAGAATAACTACATGCTAATGTAACTCAAAATGTAGGAAATATAATCAGTGCTACCATATATCCATAAATAACTAATAAATAGTCCATCAATCACTAATATCCATAGTGCAAAGTCCTATAAATCATCACTTTGCACTATGGATATTAGTCATTGATGGACTATTTATTAGTTGTTTATGGATATATGGTAGCAATGATTATATTTCCTACATTTTGAGATACATTAGCATGTAGTTATTCTCTCATCAAAATTATTATGGATGTATGACTTACATATGATTATATGATGTGTATGGATGTATAATGTGACATTATTGCATATCTTTTGTTTCCATTATTTACATTATATTTCCAATAGTATTGGAGCTTTGAGTAACCTAATTTTTAATATAACATAAAACATAGTACCACTAATGATATTGAATAATCATGAAGATTTTTTATGTTTTAAGCATTTAAACAAAAATAAATAATGAATTGTGTTTTTAGAAAAGTACATCATGATATAGTCATAATCATATGATATACACATTTCACAAAATAATTTTTTTAAACATATAGAAAACAATAAAAAGAAGATGTGAAAATTTAAGCTAAGTGAATGAGACACACACAAAATGTTAATGAAAAAAAATATAATCTAAATGTTAATGTTGTATTTTCAAGATTTGTAAATAAGAATGGCACACATAAATAAACAAAGAGTAACTCAAAAATTTAACACACTTGATAAAAGATAGAAAAATAACCATTGGAATGGCTAGAGATAAACAATGAAGTGAAAGAACCAACTTAATGGCTAAGGATAAAAATGAAGTTAAATAACCAAATTAATGGCTAAGGATAAATAAATGGATAAAAATAACCAAGTGAATGGTTTCGGGATAGAAAACAAACAATACAATAATGAAAAGTAAACAAAGAGTATAAAAAGTGGAAAAGTTAAAAAGGTGTAAACAAAGACTAAACAATTTTAGCCAAGAGTGAGACTAAGAACTGAATAATTAAGGGACAAGCTGAAGGATAAACTAATCCACTTTTGGAGAAATGGATGATGGGGAAGAGGGTGGCTGATCTGACCTTAAAGAGCCCATGCCTCTAAGTGTTTCCTACATAATCCACCTTAGACAAAGTCTATATGGGGATATCAAGCTAGATGTAGTTCTCCCAAGATGGGAAGTGATGATAAAGTGGATGACTAATGAAGCATGATAAATGTTTTGATGAAAGTTATGCATGAGTGACCCACATAAGAATGAGTGAATGATTTAGAATATATTTTATAATGGTATATTTATTGAGATTGATTCCTTTGGAATGGTTTTTTAATGTTTTTGCATTTTTTATGATATTTTGTTTTTGTATTTTTGAGATTTTTATGATTTTTTGTTTGTTTTTGGATTATATGAAATAAGGAACAAGACATTTTTTCATAATCATGAGAAAGAATGTAGGTTCACAAAAAGTAATAACAATCTTGAACTTTATCATGTTATAGGATAAACAACTAACAACTAACAAAATGTTTAAAAGGTGATGCCCCTAAGTAATTAGGGTAGTTATGGACAATGGTTTATGCATAGTGTCATAAACTTGGTTTATGGATACATATGAAACTTTGAATATACATTGGATCAAATATTTTTATGTGATAACTAATTATTTTGTTGGACATAACATATAACTTCCAATTTGTAGCAAAATAATAAAATAAAGGAGTATGTCAAGTGACAAATGTTGAAGACAAAAATCAAAATTATGGATACTAAATAAGAGTGACTTGGTCCTTATGAGCAAAGGATGAAATTTTACATCTTTCCAAACACAAAAAAAATACTAGGTGTGTTGGATGTGTCTAAAGAGATCTAGCCCTGATAGAATTGGTTAGTGGGATAAAGTCTACCCTTTGTAGAATAGACATGTAAATAAGCCATTTGAAGAAATATTTCTATGATCATACATTGACTACATTTTATTTATGACCCCCTATACATAGACTCATATGACTAGGCAGACACATGGGCTTATCACCAAATACTATATATAGGTGAGTAAGGATATCTCTCCCTAATGTTAATACTATGCAACTAGGAAGATGTGAAGGCTCAACACCAAATATCAATGAAGGGTGAGAGATATGGATTTTGATTTTGATAATGTTTGAATAAGGATGTTTTGCTATACAAGGTAATTATAATCCAAATCTTGGCCTCATGTGATTAGTAAGATACAAGGGATTATCACTAAAGACCAAGATAGGCAAGTAAAATTATCCTATTTTTTGTTGTATCCTACTTAATTTTATCTCCCTAAAGAGAACCATAAAAGGAGACTCTGTCATGGACAATCTTCTAGACAAGGATGTGGGATAGCATTTTTTAAGTTTGGTAAATAAAATGTAAAGTAAAAGATTTACTCCACTCGTAAGTACTAAGAAAAGAACCGTTGTAATGATAATTTTTAAAATGTCTTTTATGAGATAAGAGGGTGGTATAAAAAAGTGAAATGATATAATCATCTAAAATTTGAAAAGTTTGTGTTATGTGAACTAACAACTAAATAATCACTAAACATAACATCTGATATACAAGACAAAAATAGGCATGATGGTATAATGTTATACTATGAAGACAATACAGTTGTAAATAGATTTCCCCCAAGTGTCAAGGGACTTATAAATAATAACTTATTTTTTTGGTATTTTTGTGATTTTATGATTTTTTGCATATTTTTTGGCATTTTTACCTAATATAAGGTCATAAGATGCATAAGTTTCTTATGTTTCTAGTTTGTCATCCCATGCCAAATCTAGATAGTCTTTGTTATTCTGATTGAATTTCCTCATCAATTTCCATTTTAGTTATGTTATTTACTTTGAATATTACTTGACCAAGCTAAGATTGTTGATCCTACAAGGATTTATTAACAAACCATATAAAGAAACATTCTCTATTTTTGAATCCTTGTTGAATGAATATGTATAGATATAAGTTTCTTTGACAAAGTTCTATGGTAATTTTAGTTTTTATTAAAAAAATGCAATTATCAAAGATACCTACATTAATATTTTTGATAATAAAGATGAACTCTAGATATATTCTAATAGTTCTTCTGACCATCATGGAATCTAGACATTTTTCTCTATAAGGACTACAAGTGGTGTTAAATAATATCAATCACCAAGGACTAATAATATCTACATACATAAAAAACCCAATATCTCTTACCTAACCACTATTGACCAACCACCAAATACTAAAAAATTCAAAATAGGATAAATCCATATTGACAATCTGTAATTCCTTTATGAATACAAAATATTTAAATCTACTATTGTGTGCCTCAAAATTAATCTCAAAATCATGATCCAACTCATTTTAATTCCATTCTATTAGTTTGGCATAATAAGTGTGCAATATGGGAGTTAAGATTATATCATGGATTGTAATCAAGAGATCATGGCATGTCATTTCTCTCCTAATTGACTTAATGTTTTCATTATTTGTGATGTCATTGTCATGAAGCAATAAAGAGTTAATTGCTTCATCAATTGGTGTATTTGGATTGTGTTTTGAAGCTTCAAGCAATGGCTGGTGAATTAGTGTTTCTTTAAATGGGATGTTTTCATGGATTTTTATAGATGTTATTATTGATATGTTTCAATTTGATAATTCCAATGAGGTCCATTTCTATGGATTCTAATTGATGTGTGTAGGTAGTGTAATGTTAATAGGAAAAGGAAGAATAGTGTTGATAAAAATAGAATAGACTAATTTGATGTTGCTAATAAGATTTGTATTAATATTGGGTGAGGATTCTTCCTTATTTATAACATTATCACTATAATTTAAAAAAATATATACTGATATAACTATTGTTGGGACCAATGTTATGTTAGCACTAATGATGATTTTGATTGCAATCCCAAAAGAAATTGGATATTAGATTTTGATGATAAATTAGATCTTGGTTTAGATATGGCCATAAGGATGGCTTGCTAAAGTGATTTATTACCAATATTCCTTTTTTTATCTCTTAAAAATATTGGATTTGGGGTGAAAATATTTTTAGAAATGTAGAGTCTTAGGTGTTGGGTTGAAAGTATATGATAATTTGAAGATAAATGGATTAGATGGTGTTTAAGTCAAGATTGGGTGTTTATCAAAAATGGGTATTTGATCAAAAATGGTTGTTTGGTGGATAATGGATGAAATATTATGATTTTGATTTGGAGATATGACGGTTTGAATTGGTGTAGAAGAGACATCTTGACATACTTTTGAAGTAGGATTTTCAAATATAAATAGATGTAAAATAGCTATGATGTATTTGGTGTCAACCAAATCTTGGATAGTGTATTGAGGAATGTTATAATTTTAACTAGTGGATAAGAAATTTAGTTGAATTTGAAAGATAGGGTCATTAGTGATAGAATGATATTGTTGTGGAAAGTTTTTATATTCACTAGTAACGAATTGTATTGAGGAAGTGGTTTGATTTTAAAAGTGTTAGTTTGTTGGATTTGTGAATGTGGGTGGATTTATGAAGAAGTTTGGGTTTGAGTTTTGAGGTGAATTAGATGCAAAATCAAATGATTGATTTTGATGATTATACAAAGGTTGGTTTTCATGGGCATAGGAGTGGTAAGATTGATTTGGAAGAAAGATAGTTGGATTTGACTAGATTAGAGTTTGATTAGTGAATGTATTTTGGTACATATGAATATCATTAAATGATGGTGAAGGTGGGCCAAAGGTTTCACTTATATTGATGTTATTATTAGAACCATATGTATCTATGTGTATATTTTGACTTGCATTTGGTGGAATTTGATATATGGATTATGTAGGATTGGGAGATTAATTCAAAGAATTTTGATTATTATAGACTGAGAATTGATTTGATGTTGTCCCTAAATTAAAGTCTTGATATTGTTCCATGGGTGAACATGAATAAGCACTAAAGTTGGAAATGGATTGGTTATGATTTGGATTGAATTGGTTGGTTAGGAAGCTTGAATAACTATCCATGTTTCGATTCGATTGATTAATGTTTGAGTTTAAATACATATTCAATCTCAAATTTTTATTGGCTTGATGATTGACTTGATATTGATTCAAGTATTAATTTGAATCAAAATTGGTTGGACTAAACCCTAAATTATAATATGGATTATTCAAATTTTGATTCAGGATAGGATTGGTTGATTTGTGGTTCTAATATGTCATGATTCTTAAAATGGATGACACTATTGACAAATAACTAAACATACCAAAATGATTGAAAGTTTTATTGAATGAATTTACAAATAAGATACATTTAAAACATGAGTAAAATAATAAACAAAATTTACATTCTAAATATTCAAGAAAT
This sequence comes from Torreya grandis, assembly GCA_037957365.1. Classification (NCBI taxonomy): domain Eukaryota; kingdom Viridiplantae; phylum Streptophyta; class Pinopsida; order Cupressales; family Taxaceae; genus Torreya; species Torreya grandis. The sequence goes on along the minus strand of JARHVA010003726.1, from coordinate 678,938 downwards.
TTTCACATAAAAGGTGAAAACTAGGATGAAGGTTGTGAATAACTAATGGGCCTTATATTGTCACTGATTCATCCATGCTCTCAGTTGTGGACTAATATTTCAAGTCACTAACCATGGAGGATCCTATTGTTCCCATGACCTACTAAGTCTGGTTTTAGGGGTGTGTGAAAATTTACCTCTCAGCACTAACTATTAACTGATGCACTAAATTCAAATATAAAAAGAGGTTATCCTAGGATTAAGGTTTAAAAAAATTTGTCTAAGAGAGAAATCATGGAAGAAATAGATAAAGTGGATTCACACTATTGGGTCTTGTCCCAGAGTTCCCAATATAGTCACAGGGGGTTCAGTGTGTTAATAATCAATGATATCATATTTTAAGGTAGCTATTGAAACCCTAGGTATTAGAGTATGAAATATACTCGCATCATAGTGTGGTTAAAACACACAACTACTTAGGCAATTAAAATAACTAGATCTCAATTTATATACCCCTCTGGTAAATGGGGTTTGGCCTACTACATGGTGGTGAAATCCATGATTGATAGATCCCATATGAAAAGGAAAATAAAATTAAGTATTTGTTTATGATTTTTTATTATCGTCACCAATGTAATGCCAAGGAAAGAGCATACATGGGTACTACTTGGGTAGTATAGATAATTATGGAAACATTTTTTTATTTTTGAGTATTGTCACCAATGTGATACCATGGAAAGAGCATGCGTGATTTCCATAATCACAAACAAAATATTGAAAATAAATGTGATGTAATTAATAAGAAATTTGAAAAAAAAATGAAAAGCATTAGTAAAATCAAATTGGATTTTTATTATTTTTTTTGTTGATTCTCTTTGGCAAGCATTTTACAAACAAGTTGTTGGAATGTTTATTTAAGCTTGGAGTAAGGTAACCTAAAATAGGACAAGTGAAAACCATAAAAAAAAAGTGAAAATAACCTCTATATTATGAAATCACAATTACATAGATAGATAAGAAAAGTGAAATTGTAATAAAATCAATGCAAGAAAGATGAAAGCAAAAAATAAATAGACATGTGCTTACAAAATGATTTTGATGTCAAAAACAATAATTTTGATGCTAACAGAGATGAATTCATTACTAACAAAGATGAATTCACTTATGATAATGATGATTTTACTATGTAAAAATATAATTTCACTGCTTACTTTGATGAAATTTCTATAGATAAAGATGAAATTATTGCTAACCCTATAGGCAACAAAAAACACCAAAAAAAGAAAATAGAACAATTTCATTGTTTAGTTGAAAAAATCATTATTAAGGTCTAAAATTTTTTTGATGATGCTTTTGAATTTTTTGTTATGAAAAAGAGTGCACACATCCAAACATAATACACTTAATATAAACTTATATCTCATCCTTGTATTCAAAAAGGCAAAATAAAATTCAAACGCAAACATAAACAATAAAAAATCAAATGAGAAATGATATATAAATGCAAAAATGATGATCAAAATATGAAAAATATGAGGGAAAGGTCCCACCAAGCATGTCAAAAATGTATGAACTAGTTTTAGATGTGAAAATGAATTAAGCTAATCTTAATCTAAGCTAAATATAAACTATGGTAAAGCAACAAATAAAGAAAATAATAATCACAAACTTTATGCTTTGAATTTGCAAGCTTGCTCCATTTTGATATACATTTGATTTTCTCTTTTGAATATGCAATGATAATTCTTCCAATGCAAAGGATAATGGGTAACATTTTGGTGAATAAATAAGTATTTGATTCACTTTTATTCATTTTAATTTTCTTATGTATAGAACTATGATTTCCTGATTGTGATTGTGATGGATAGGATTTTTCCATCATATCCTTGAAAATGGAGATTTTCATGTGTATTTATAGGTGTTTTTAGAATAATCCAATGGTGGAGGATGAGTCATAAGAGGTTTAGAGTTTTGTGGATTTGGTTGGGATGAGAGAGAAAAAAGTGGAAGATGTTTGGATAAGGTGTAAAATATAGATTTTATTATTCAAAATAAGGATTTAAGTGTGCATAATTGACTGATTTGACTTATTCAATTATTTAAATTTGGAATAAATGTGATGAATTTATTTAAGAAGAATTATTAAACATATTTAGGTGGATTTTGACATTAAATGAAATTTAGGTGTACAAATATTATACCCTCATTTATTTTTATCTTCCTTATTCTGGGGATATTCATTCCCTTTTAGGGGAGGTGTATTATTATCACCCCTTGGATTCAGTGTAGTAATGGTATTTTTTGGATGAGTAGACATTGTGAATGGTTATTTTTTCCTCAAATTTTAATTGCATTTTTATACTTCTAAAATGAATGTATTTAGTTAGAGTTATCCTCTATTTTATTATCATCTTCACCTAGTAAATAGGACTCATGAGTTTTAAATACCATTAGTGTTTGAGGAACCAACTTCTAAGTGGAACTCTAGTGGATTGTTCATCAAATATTTCCTTACCATCTCCCTCTAGAATATATTAAATGCAAATATAATTCCACACATTCATGTTCACCATGTTGTTATATATTATGGACCCTACACCAATTGGCTAGAGTTATTTTTACTATGTTGATTTTTGGTAACTTGTTGTGTTATTGTTGCTCTATATTATTTATAGACTGATTGAAAGGTCTATTATATATTTGAAAACTAGAATTTTGGTTGTTATTATGTATAGTAGTGTAACCCATCTTCCTCTTCATGTTCAAGAAGTCATTATTTAATTTTTAGACCATTATTTTTATAGAATCTATTTCTACTTTGGTAGAATTGGCATCTTGTGAAACTGTAGTATTAGATAGAGTTGAATGTTGGTACTACTAATGACTATTCATCTAAAACTGACTATTTATATAGTGCTAGTTCTAATTGGTAATTTACGTAGTGCATATAATTTATTCTATTTGAAATTAAGAACATCTTGATTAACATAAGGGATTGGATTTAGGGATGGGAAACCAACATTAATATTAGGGGTGCCTAGAATTTAGGATTTAACTATCTATCAATATTGATATCTTTTTCATATGCTAAATCTAAAGTGGTGGTAGCAACATCTCTTCACAATAACACTATATTGATGGGATCTAAGGCATTTATATACATCTCCAATGCTAGTACGCTATATATCTATATGTTGGGCTAAAATAGGTGTACATCTTATGAAATATTACATATAAGGCCTAAATTAACTAATTAGTCTCCCTCTTCATATTGGTTAAATGTTGATGCACTAGGCCAAGGTAGGTAACTTATCCAAATTAGGAAATAAAAGTGATTTGTCATGCATTCTGGGAATTAATGGAGATCTCTTGAAGTTTGAGGTACCAATTATAGGTAGCATCCTATAAGGTAAATAGAAAAATAATGCATACAAAATATTCATTAGTAACATTAATTAACCTTAAAGTATCCTTAAAAGACTTAATATTTTCCTCTACAATTATTCTTCTTGAAGCGGAGAAATAAGGTAGATATTTCTCTGGGTTCTTAAGAAAATTGTGCACATCCCCTAGGATGGTAATGGTAGATCTAACTAACCAAGGTTATTGGGCCATAGTATGATTCATGTGATAGATATTTCTTATTGTATAAGGTGTCCTAGTCTGAGGTCCATTGGAAATAATTGGTACATATTTATGTCTTTGATGTGCTAATAAGGGGAAACCAAAAGACTAGTTTGGGCCCTAGACCTGGTAACTCTCTTAGGTGTCTCTAGTACAACTCAAACATAGGGGATAACCTCTCCCTAGATAAGGCACACAAGTATCCATCCTTATAGAACTAAATTTTTCCTATTGATGTGGGTCTTGTGTACATCCATAAATTTAACAAGGTAGCCTTTAACATTTAAGGATCCCAATGGATGTAAAATCCACCCTAGTGCTTGAATTATAGGTATGGGTTAAACAACCTTATGGTGGAATATAGGTTTGAAATGTAGGTTATTTACTAGGTTTACTTGTAGTGAAATGAAACCTAGTAAATAAATCAAAACCTAACTGACTTGGATGGATGGGTGGAATCTATTCTAGATGGATAGGTCTCAATCAAACAAACTTCAAAAGGAGGTAAGGGTAGAGAAGAAAGGAAGGTTGTATGGTCTTAAGGGGTCACTTATTAGGATATTTCCTTTGTGGAAAAGTGTTTATAGGAATAATTATTATTTATTTAGTTTCTTCACACACAAGAAAATATAGTTAGGTTGTCTAGAGGAAATTGTATGGGAAATGTGATGGTCTCAACTAAAGGTTGCTCCTTTTAGAATTGTTATTGCACATGCTTAGTTGGGAGATTACATCGTAAACTAAAAATATATCTAGGGAAGATATGTCACACACCTAGAATAATATATTAGATGTAAAACACTCTTTCACACTTCAGAATATTAACATAATTAACCAATTGCCTAAAATCAATGATATATACTAACTTTTCTATAGCTTTTGTACATCTAGAATTAGCATACATCAATGATAAAAATAATAATTATTCATAGCTTTTTCATACTTAAAATATTACTAAAATAATACAACCAATAAAATGGAACCTCAATTACATAGAGATAAAAGGAAACAAAACTGACATAGTTTCATGGAAATAAAACTAATTTCTTCCTATATTGATAAAAAAATTGAAATTTAGGAATGCATGATTACATTAATATATATTATTATGTGTGGGTCACCTCATCCTCCAATTCCATGAAAACTCTTAGTTATATTTCACCATTACAACCTTAGTTCTATTTTTAGTATCAAAACTACATGTGTGCATGCTTATATTTAATTACAACTATGTCAAAATAATTTATCATATATAATGAAATATAGTGTGTGCATGCTTAAAAATAGTTTAAATAACTTTTAAATTTATGTACCAAGTGTAAGTAAACTATAATTACAAATATTAGTCTTAAATACATGACTAAATTAAAAATTAGGCTTTGACTAAGGCTTGTTGGGTGATTGCATGGCAATGCTTGTTATTGGATGTGTTGAAGTGGTAGCAGAAGTTGAAGCATTAACCTTATTATTTTCTTACAACAATTGAAATTACTTGTCACCAATATCATGTTGGTACCTAATAATATCCATGTTCAATAATGGAGGTCTGTTGACCCTAATGACTTGTTTTATAATCTATGCATGTTTAAATTTAGCATTTATAAAGTTAATTCTAAATATCTCTACCATAGTGACCTTTTTCCTTACAAAATTCAACTTGGATTCAATCTCTTCTAATGTCAATCCCTAAAAGTTCTACTTAAAGCTAGTTGAATCTTGTTGAAGAAGTTGATCAAATTTGACTTTGCTTATGAGCCTACCAGTGGGTTCCCTTGCTTGAGATAGATTTAATACCTATAGAATATATAAAATGAGTCTCTCATGCTCTATTTATTTTGGCATTATCACCTTATATATCATGACCCACTCTTTGTATTCTTATGTCATGATGACTACCAAGTTGAGGGTATTTATAGCCTTTAATGGTGCCATTAAATTGAGGTGGCCATATGCCTTATTAGTTTTACAAAGAATGAGTAACTTCAATTTATTCTCATCTTATTTTAAATAATTAAATAATTTGGTAGTTTTAACTATCTGAGGTGTTAACTCATACCTCATTATAGTAATGGCCTCTAAGATATTATATAATCTTGATGTTACATTTTCCACATCTATTTATATCTATATGGGAATATGCACTATTTGTTATTATTCCTTTAGTTATTCTAATTATTACTCAATTTATTTCCTAGTCATTTTATTTCCCTCATGAATCTTGACCAGTGCATTCTTGTGGGTTTCAAAATAGGATTTGAAATCCTAAATGTAGGGGGACTTCCCAAATTTTCTATTCTTTTTTTTAGACAAGGTGAATACTTGTATTTCTTCTAAAATGACCCCTTTTCCAGCCTCATCTTCTATTTTCCTCTTTTTTACCCTTTGTACACTCCTTGTAGATTTTTCAAATATATATCTCACTATGGGTATCTCTATATTTGTAAGATTAGATCATTGAGAAGCTTTTGATTGCATATTAGTTTCCAATTGTAAGAGGACCAATTAGGTTGTGTATAATGGTTGAGTGTCTTAAACCATAATCTCACCCAATAATTATCCTAGAGATTATTTCAATTTCTCTTCAAGTAGTGGATCTAGAAGGGAGGACCAGATTATCTTAGACCAGTCCACACCACCATATTGGGGTAATGGGTTGACTACACATGCTAGTTTTTTCTTTCCAACCTTCTTTAATTTTACTTGGGTGATGTCTTAAGAAAAGCTATCAGGAGGAAATGATAATCCCAGTTGATAAAATGATACATGTATGTGTGTCCTTGACACTACTCCTATGGTTTTTTTGGTTCCTTAATTTTAGTCATTGGGGGTGTTGGGATAGTGGTGTAAGTAACCATAGTAGAAACAAGAGGAATGGACATAGAAGACATAATTGGAGGAGGTGGAATTATTGGGGGAGTATAAATAATGGGGGTAAAGGAAGCATCTTCCATATTTGAAATAACCATACATGGTTGGACACTAGGATAAGAGGAAACAACCTCTATCTTGGGCACCAAAATGGGAGGATGACCACTAGGACTAAAGGATATATAATTAAATGAGCCAACAATCAAAGGGGAAACAAAACACATAATAATAGTAGAAACTAAAGGGGCTAATTCCTCATTTGATTGTTCTCCATGTAGTGGTGATTTTACCTTGGTGTCTTAGGGATCAAAAATTTATCCCTTTAAACCTTTTCCTCCTCATCTATGGATTCCCCTCTAGCTACCTCTTTTGGTGGCCCTTTTGTTAATGGTGCCTCAATATCTAGACTCTATAGAGGGAGGTGATCCCTTAGCATCCTATTATAATAGATAGTGACTTTATCAGTAGTGAAATATAACTCCTATGTGTTTGAGGTAACCACAATAGTAAGTTATTGGATTGATGTATCAATTGCCTAGGTAAGTCCTAAATTTGAAGAGTTAAGATAAATGGGATCATCATGTGATCTCCCAAATGAGGTATCAAATACTCCAAGTTATTTATTTATAGATTTTAATGCCATGGGGGGTGTCTATGAATATTTACCTTACTATTTTGATGGATGAGAAGGTTTTTTGACCCAAAAATATGAGGTAACCCATCCTCCTATGGTTGGGATTATATTATGTGCATATACAATTGAGATAGAGGGCTACCCTTGAATGATTTTTATGAGTTCATTAGCCAACCTCACTATCTATGACCTTGATTTGACCTAGGCATCATCCTTGGCATTGAGAAATATGAAATAATGGTCATATGGCTCATGTTGGTAGGAAATACCAAGGTCTTTAATGTGTTTTTGTAACTGGACATGATGATCCCAGTCCTTATGTGGTAGTGTGTCTATTGAGTAGTACTCCCTACACCTACCATCCTTATAAAAGTGTTTGAAATTTACATAGAACATTCTCCAAATCATGAGGTGAGAGCCATGAAAAGAGATCTTATTATTCTTATGTATATATTAATCAATCCCCCACCATAGTTGGTAGGCAATTTATTATTTTTTTAGTTTATCTAGTATATATTTGGGAAGATACAAGGATGCTACCTTATGGAATATGACCATAATCATAGTGTAGTCTTGGTATAACCAATAATTTGCTGTAATCAAAAACATGTCTAAAATGCATTTAGATATCATAGGTAATGGGGACTCATGAATGGCCATTCATACTTGGGGTATACATCCTTTTTAATGTATGTGATGTTACAAGTGTATGCACATATGTCCATAAAGGAATACACATCACATATATGATTTTTGATAAAGTCTTAAGTTGGGATCCAAAGTGATCAATTATGTACATAAACTATGTCTAACATAATTCCAAGAATATATGGCATCATATATAAGTGGCATCCTTAGGGCCTCATATCCTTGTGTAATACATGTTCATGTAGACTTGCACTAATTACCTCACCCAAAGAGATTGTCATTTTTGAGGTTGTCAGTAAGTCTAGAAATGTAACCCACTCAATGTGGAGGAATTATACACTAGAGTAACCATATAACCTATTTAGAAAGGATATCCCAATATGGATTCCCATCTTGAATTTAGTCACAAGCATTAGTTATTTCTCCTTTATATTGATGGTCTTATCAGGGACCATCTATTTGTTTAATGTTTTCTAAATTGACTTTTCCTTCTTATATGATCGTACCTAGTGCAAGTCATATGTAGCATATATAATGGGGAGAGATAAATACCTTTAGAATGCATCCCATTATATAAATTTTATGATAGTCTTGTGTTCCAAGTGGTGAAATAATGCACCTTTAGTCACTTTACTAGTGAATAACAAGTCTCATAAGAGGTTTACACATGGAATAACCTCTAGCTTTACCACTAAAAAGTGAAGTCCTTTTAATTTGAATGGGAGGAGGTATTATTCCAATTATCATTGGGTTGAATTCAAATTTTCCTTGTGAGTGTGTGTGTCAACCTATTGAATCACCTCCCATAATGTTGAATAATTATTTTAGTCATTATTGAATACTATGAGGTTGAAGATAGTGTCCTTGTACTCTATCAAATCCTTGATATATAATATATATTGGGTTAGAATTATTTAGAATATATTAGATGAGGATGACATTGTTAATTAATTATGTTGATAACATTCTAGTTTTTATGTTATGCCCTTAACTATTGGTGTGTCTAGGGATATTTGTGGTTGACTTGTGGCTTACATTGGCTTACATACCTCTTTTATTTACTTGTTACATTTCTCTATGTTCTTAGATAGGTCAACCTATGGAATAACCTTGGCTAAGTAGACTATATATAGGAGGTAGTGGTTAGTCTTTAATCATCATGTTAAGTGTTATGTTATTAATGCATTATTGTGGAGTTTTCCCCCTCAAAGTGGCTTTGATATGTTATCCAGTAATATATTCTACTGTCAATTATCATGGTGTAATATCTCATATTTCTTATTCTAAGCAAGATAAAATCATTCTTTGTGAATATCAAAGTAATTTAATTACAAGTGGTATCAGAGCTTCAATTTTGGCAAGTTTCTTGTTGTATTTTTTTTGGATCTAGTGAGGTGTGGCATCTGGGAGCAGTGAAAGTGAAAAAACATAACTTGTAATCCAAGAAGAATTAATTTTTTTTGTCGGCGCAGTATTGCTCAAAATGCTTTTTTGAAAAAAATAATTAAAAAAAAGTCTAGAATTTTTTTTCCCCTTACATACTTATAGTCATTAGATTCATCTCAATGAGATGATCATAATGATATATTCTATTGGTACACTTTTTTGGTATCAAAACTTTTACTCTAGTGCACAAAGTTAATCATTGGATTCATCTTGACAAGGTGATCACAATAGTACCATTTCTTGTTACACTTTTTTTTGGGGTCAAAACCCTCCTAGGGTTTGTTTATGGTAGGTCCTTAAACTTAGGGAAAAAAAGGGGCACTATAAACTCCTAACACTCCTATCGATGACATGGAATCTAGAACTTTAGATTTGGTGATTTCTCATCTTTAAGAGGACATAAAAAACTTAGTGAGGAATGATGACTTTATTTCAATATAAGTTGATGTTTCAAGTATGTGCAAAGAGATTAATGGAGTTCATAGTGGATTATATCATATCACTATGTAACTAGATGCCCTCACATCTCAATATTAGCCTAATAACCCTCCACTTTAGCATTCAAATCCTTCTCTCAACAACTCCCATATCGGTATGAAACTAATGTTGTTAAAAGTGGACATGTGTAAGTTTGATGTTAAGGATCCTCTCACTTGGATTAACCAAATTGAGAGTTTATTTGAGCTACATCAAACCCCTAGTTCTTAGAGGGTGATGGTGGCATCCTTGTATATGGAACTGAAGAAATTCATTTGGTATCATTGGTTATGTGCTCAAAATAAAAAGAGTGGTGCTCCTATTACATGGACTACTAAGGAGTTGATAGCCCATTATCATAATAATGTCTTTGAGAACTATTTTAGTTAATTATCCAAGCTATGGAAAATAAGACCTATGCAGAATTATATTCATCAATTTTATAATCTCTCTTTATGGGTAGAAAATATCACCGAGAGAAATTTGATGGATCTATTTTTAGTGGCCTCAAAGATAGCATCCAATATGAGGTTTGAATTTTGATCCCAACATCTGTATTAGAATATATCCCTAAGGCATGCATGATATAAGAAAAAGAGATGGTGAAAAGTAAAATTTTCACTACTGGTCGTGATCATAACTTTCTAACACCATCATTTCCACAACCCACCAAATTAACACAATGAAAAATTGAGGAGAAGATATCCAAAGGGTTGTGTTATGGCTATGACAGAAAATGGAACAAAGACCATCATTGTGCTAAAAATAAGCTAATTTACATTGAAGGGGCCAATGATGATGAAGATGATGTATAAGTACATGATGTGGATGCAAAAGTTTTGAAGGAGGAATTTGAAGACTCTCAGCATACTATTTCATGCCATACCCTATCAAGTATTAGTACTCCCCAAACTCTAAAGGTGATTGGTTTCCTTAAGAAATAGGTCACTATCTTGATTTATTCTAAGAGCACACACAACTTCATCCATAGTAAGATTGCTTCTCATTTGAAATATTTCATTTATCTAGCTCTAGAATTTTAGGTTATATTGCAGATGGTGGTACTATCAGTTTTTAAGAAAATGTCATAATATTAAGTTGTCCATGAGAGAATACTTATTAGATTATCTTATGTTTTCTATTTTTATGGGTGGATCTGATATTGTTTTGAGAGTCTAGTGGCTCACCACTTTGGGCACTATTGAGATGAATTTTCAAGAATTATTCATGTGTTAAGAGGATTAAAGACTAAATCTCCCCAACTTGTTAGCTCACATCAAATCACAAAGATTCTCCATAAGGGTGTTGAGGGATTTATAGCTCACTTATTTTATATAGAATTAAATCCATTTGTACCTCTTGATCTACAACAAATAATTGATGCTAATTCTATTATTTTTAGAGACATGCCAAAAGGACTTCCACCTAGCTGCATGCACGATCATTTTATCACACTTATTCCTGGTAGCACACCACCTAACATCAGGACATATAGGTATCCCTATGCCCAAAAAAGTGAAATTAAAAATATGGTACAAGAGATGTTGGATGTATAAATCATTCACCATAGCCAAAGCAAATACTCTTCACTAGTTGTCATGGTGAGAAAGAAATATGGCACTTAGAGGATGTGGAGAAATAAACAAGTACACTATCAAATTAAAGTTTCCAATTCCTATCATTGATGATTTTCTAAATGAATTGAATGGTTATCTTTATTTTACCAAATTAGATCTACATTCTGGGTATCATCAAATTAGGATCCATGATAAAGAATACCCAAAATTGCTTTTCAGACTCATGAGGGCCATTATGAGTTTTTGGTTATGCATTTTGGCCTAACAAATGCACCATCTACTTTTTAGAGTTTGATGAATATTTTTTAAGCCATTTTTTAGAAAATTTGTTTTGGTATTCTTTGATTATATCCTCATTTACAGTAAAATTTAGGTAGACCCTTTACAACATCTAAAATAGTTACTCTCCATTTTGGAGTAAAATCAATTATATTCCAAACCTTCCAAATGTACTTTTGGGGTTAGTGAGGTTGAATATTTGGGTCATTTGGTGTCTAATGAAGGAGTGAAATTGGATCCTAAAAAAATCCAAGTAATGGTGTACTAGCCAATTCTTAAGACACTCAAGCAACTTTAGGGATTTTTGGGGCATACTAGTTATTATCATAGATTTTTCAAAAATTATGATAGTATTTCAGCCCCACTTACCTCTTTTTTGAATAAAGACTCCTTTCATTAGATTGATGTAGCTACTTGGGAATTTTAACAATTGAAATTGGATATGTGCACTACTCTTGTATTGGTCACTCCTAATTTTTCTAAGACTTTTGTGGTTGAATGTGATGCATCTGGGTATGGTATGCGTGTTGTACTCATGAAAGAAGTTAGACCATTAGAATTTCAAATTCATAAACTCAAGGGTAAAAATAAGCACAAGCCCATCTATGAGAAGGAAATGATGGACATTTTGCATGTAGTGAAACAATGGAGACTTTATTTGATGGGTTGTCAATTTCAAGTAAAAATTAATCATGATAGTCTTAAATATTTTTTAGAACAAAGGTTGTCATCTGAAGAACAATATAAATGGGTAACTAAGATGCTAGGCTATAAATTTGAAATAGTCTACAAAAAAGGTAAGGGCAATGTGGTGGCAGATACACTATCTAGAAAAGATGAATCAGTTGAGGCATTTCTATGTGTCATAACCATTTGTTAGGCAGATTGGCTAGAGGAAGCATGATAAAAATGGGAACATGATAGTACTTCTCATGATTTGATTCAAAATATTTAGCTAGGTTTAGGTGTATTTGAAAAATTCACATGGAAAGGTTCATAATTATGGTATAACAATAGATTGTACCTATTTAAGAATTCTCTTCTTAAACAAAAAAAATCTTTGAGAAATTCATGCAACTCCAATTGGGGGTCATTCAGGATTTTTGAAAACCTATCATAGGATCAAGCAAGATTTTTTTTGTAAAGGTCTCAAGGGGGATGTCTACAAATATGTGGCTAAATTTATGATCTATCAACAAAACAAAGGCAAAACCATCAAAACTCGAGGTCCTTTATAGCCTGTATCTATCCCTAACCAGCATTGGGAAAAGGTATCTATGGATTTCATTACAGGGTTACCAACATCTGATGGTCAAAATGTTATCATGGTTGTTGTATATCATCTCAATAAGTATGCTCATTTTTGTTCATTATCCCAATCATGTGTTGTTATTATAGTAGCTTCTACTTTTTTTAATACAGTTTAGAAATTATATGGGACCCTAAGATCATTGTCAGTGATAGAGATCCCATTTTTACTAGTAATTTTTAGAATGAGTTATTTACATTTTTAGGCACCCAATTGTCTCATAGTTCATCCTATCATCCTCAATATGATGGATAAACTAAGGTAGTCAACAAATTTTTGGAAGAATATCTCCATTATTTTGTTTCTGATAAATAGGATAAATGGGATCATTGGCTGCCACTTGTTGAATGGTGGTATAATACTTCTATTCATAGTTATTCTAAAATGTCTCCTTTTGTGGCACTATATTGATACCACCCTCCATCCATAACTTCAACCTTGAAGGTCCATCCTAAGGTTCATGCATTTAAAGAACATATTCACCATCAACAGGAGGTCTTTGCAAGTTTACATGAAAATTTAGCTATGGCCTAGAATCGCATGAAGCAACAAGCATGTCAACATAGAAGTGAGAGTCATTTTGACATTGATGATTGGTTATTTGTTTGCTTATATACATATAAATATATGTCATTGAAGGAACAAAAAAAGGATAATAAGTTGTCCCCTAAGTATTATGGGCCTTATCAGATCTTGCAAAAAATTGGTAGTGTGGCTTATAAGTTGGATTTTATTTCATCCACTCGCATACATCTAGTATTTCATGTATCATGCCTAAAGAAAGTCATTAGACACAAAGTTGCAATTAAAATAAAATTACCAGAATTAGATTAGGAAGGTAGATTTGTTCTTGATCCTGAGGTGATCCTTCAATGACATACCAAGCAACTACATTTTAGAGTAATTATAGAATGGCTGATCAAATGGAAGAATCTGCCATGTGAAGATGCCACTTAGAAGAATGAAGCATTTTTGAAATAGAGTCCAAAGTTTCCAAAACATTGAGGACAATGTTTTTTTTAAGGGGGAGGTCTTTTTATTCCCTTAACCATTGGTGTGTCTAGGGATATGTGTGGCCGACTTGTGGCTTACATACC